>JPJZ01000652.1:0-37020 GCA_000750815.1 Pseudogymnoascus sp. VKM F-4516 (FW-969)
GGGGGTGAGGCGGGTAGGTACTGTATGTATGTAGGGGATGTGATGCAGTAGCGGTGGTCGAGACCGCTCACCCCTTTGTTGGGACGGGGTATATGAAACTGAAGAAGGTTTGGGGGCTGCGAGGGAAGTGGTGGATGATTGGATGGGAGATGGATTGGCCAATGGGAATGGGAGGAAATAGGCTGATAGTTTTGAGGCGCGTGGGTAGATGTGTTTGTATTGTGCGTTGTTTTCCTTCCACGCTCTGTTTCATCGTCTATTCACTGGAATGTATTTTTACACGGCGCATACGTTATCTTATCTTTGCCGCCGAGAGAGAAAGAAATGAGATGAATATTTACTGGGCGCTTATCTGTAAGTCGAAATATAGGGGGGGAGGATGAGCCCCTTGCCTGAGAAGTGGCTCGCCCCGTTCCTCCTCATATTGGGCACGTACCAGAGCTCTTCAGAGCGGGAGTAATCACATGGCACCTTCTATTTTATTGTGAGATGGGGGGTAATTTATACATATCAAACAATCACTATTCAACAATAATTTTATTCTATCTATCATATGATTTCAACCCCCTTTTTACCCCCTATCCCATTACTATAAGAACAAACCGGGCTAAATATTACAGCTTCATAAAACGCGCCTAACCGACCGCCCAGCCGCTACTCTTACCGACGCTAGAGTAGCCCGTGAAGGCGGACCCCTAAACGGCTTTTCAAGTTTGCACGATAGTTAGAGCCTGGCTTCAAGAAAACGCATTGGGTATTTTCCGCGGAGAAACTCATTGGGTGATATCAGAGCTTTAGAATCCTAACAATTTTTACGATCATAAACCCAAACTGCTGTGAATACAAACCAAATGTTTTGAATTCTACGTAACATCATGTCAGTGTTACGTCGGCGATTTATATCACGTGACGGAGATACTTAGAATGTCGGCGTGGCTGCTCTGATCGTTAGGTACCGTTGCCGCCCCTAGCTCGGCACCAGTACCATATACCGGTCCCCCCTTTATGTGCCGACTCTTCCTCGCCGACAAAAGTGATAACTACCATATCACTTGAACACCAAAACCTGTGCCAGTCCTCATCCTACCGAACCATTTTAAAACACTATTACATCACTAAATCAAGATCTCAGTCCCAATATTGCCTTTTATATAGAAGATTGTCGGACTGTGACGATGCGCCGGGGACGATGTGACTGCGGGATTTCAAGACGAGGAGCTTATACGTGCTTCTATTCCTTTTGTGCGAATTGTTCTCGTCATTAGTGACGTTTTGGGCTGCTTTGGGAAAAGGTACAGTAAATTATACTTGCCAGCTTCTTTTATATACATGCCTTATGCCTCTATAGCATGAACTTGGCTTCATCATCTCCAAATATCAATGAATTCAGTAATACAACATCACTACTATAACAAAATCCATAATGCCGGGTTCAGGAACCCAAGAAAACGGCGTGCAAACTTCGAGGACGAGCGAGATCAGAGAAATCCGCAAACATGAAACCTCGTCCAGCCAGCTCAACCACGTCAGATTCTCCGTAATTCGAAATGCCACCAAGGATTCTATTGCAGCTTACCGCACAGAGCTTGGGTCTTCTGCAGAGCAATTTTTTAATAGCTGCCGCTCCGTGGAAGCCTTCTACGATGCAGTTGCTAGAATTCGTCTTCACCAAATGCCCCATGACAATAGTCGATGGGACAAAGTCTTGAAATGGGCAGAATTCTTCGCCTTGCAGGTCCAAGGCTACTCGGACGAGATCTCTAAATTCGCAGATTATGCCGATGCTGCAGCATCCCTTATTTGGGCTGGTACACTTTCTCTTATTCGAGTATGCATTGCCCTCTTGCTCCACGTAATGCTGCTGACTGTTGCATAGTTGGGCCCAAAATATATCCCAGTCTTGGAAAAGAGCTTTCGCATCTTCTACAACTGTGGATTGACGCTTAGCTTCTTCCTCCGTCATTCTGAACTTTTCCAGTCTTCAGAGGAGCTCCAAAGTATTCTAGCCGAATCCCTAACAGTTCTACTAAAGCTTGTAACGGGCATCAATATCGAATACACGCAAAAACAAAAACGTTGGTGCTCCCGAACGAGAATACTTGGCTGGCAATACTAATGCAATATGATAGGCACTCACTTGAATGAACGCAGCTTCGATGAGCGTTTCGGCCGGACAACTGAGACTATCTTCTCTTATGCGGACCGCTTCACAAACACTCTCTGGGAGACTCACCTACAAAGCTTGGCCGAACCCGGTGGTAAGTAGTCTGCTCTCCAAATATGTAGATGCAGAGAATATTAACAAGTACCAGACGTTTCAGTTGATTCCGTTCGCAATTTCTTGGTACCCCCTGATACGGTTACTCGATCGCTATCCGTAACACCATTCATTAGAAAGGAGCGCGCAGACTACACTTGCGTGTGGTTCTCTCAATATTTGAATGGCTTCAACAAAAGCGATAAATCGGTCCTCCTTGTCACTGGAGAGCCAGCAACTGGAAAGACAGTTCTATCTGAATGGGTTACTGAGCGGCTTCAAGCCTTGGATGGCCAAGAGGCTTCGGATGTGATAACATATAGGATCGGTAGGTTACATGAGAGCATAAGATCAAGAGACGGTTCTAACACCAAATAGACCCTGATTTGAAGACTGAGCACACTACGACAAGTGTTGTAAAAGGCCTTCTTCTGCAAATACTCCAGTTGAGTGTGGGCGACAATGAGTTCTATAAGTCACTGGCGCACGCCTATGAGCTTTCTGTTAAAGGTAGTGCAACTTCAAAAGTTGAAAATGCACTCTGGAAAGCCTTGGAAAGAGGCCTGCACAGCGGTCGGAATCAGACCATCGTCCTCGATGGTATTGATCTCCTAGACGGTGGAGAAGCCGACAGCTTGGGACTACTGGAGCAACTAAACTCCATTGTCTCGAAGATTAGCAAGACAAAGTGTGTCGTGTTTTCTCAACCACTATCTTCGTCCATTCCCAAGAATGTTGCACAGTTTACTATCAAACCAGAGCACACCGCAAAGGATATGCATTTCGTCGCAGATCACTCTTTGCTCACCACGCCAAATTTTGAGGGTCTAAATGAGAAAAACCGAGCGAGTCTCATTTCGAATCTCGTAAAGGGGGCGTCAGGCTCCTTTGGATGCCTACTCCAGGCCATTGAAATACTCAAGAAAGAGAAATCGCCCAACTCTATTCTCAAACGCGCCGAGTCGTTGCCAAAGACGTTGTCTGAGCTCATCGACGTCACGATTGGGTCGATTGACATGAACAATCGTGACACCAAGACAATCCTGTCATTGCTTCTTGCAGCCGAAAGGCCACTTCTCATTGGGGAAGTTAGCCAGTTTTTGGAACTCGATACTTCCACTTGCACTCGTACACCTCGCTCAACCCGAGTCGAGGACGATGCCGTTGCTACCCTTGGTCAACTCGTTGATGTTCGAGATGGTTTCGTACGGTTCCGCCACTCTACTATCAAGGATGACCTTCTCTCTCGAGCAAAATCTGTGAAAGATTTCAAGAATTCTGGGTCGTTCCCTTTCCATATCAAGGAGGCTCACTACGACCTTACACTTCGGTGCATAGCCTATATCAGGATTTGTATGTGTATCCTCTTGCTCTTGAGCCACGGCACTTATTAACCACCTCTAGGCGTAACGCGACATGCACAGCCAACTCTGGAACCATTGAACGATAACGAGCTTAATGAGCTTTTCAGCTCATACGAAGCTCTCCAGTACTCTGCCCGGTACTGGACGACACACTTCAAGGCCTCCCCAATGCATATCACTACCACCAGCCACAAGCTTACGTCCAATTTCAAGACATGCTTCCCGGATTCTACGCTGCTTGCTGCAATTGAGGGCTCATGCTACCAGTTCCAATTCCCTATCGCCAAAGCGCTCAACCATCATCTGCTCGTTCTGTCTCTTCGCAATACGGTTATTGGCCGGTCTACTGAGTCAGTTCTCCAGACTCTCCTCAACGTTGCTCGCACGAAGCAGGTTACACTCAAGGAGACGGAGATAAATGAATACTACCATGTAGCATGGAAGCTAGCAGTATCTCTCGAGCTGACAACAATTGCGACTACATGTAGTCGCAAGTATCTTGAGATTACTTCCTCTGTCGCAGGAAAGAATTCTGAAATCACGTCGTACCGAATCGAGATGCTGGAGTACATGATCACTACCGTACGAGAGACTACAGTTCAGGTATACTTCATGGAGCAGCTTGCTACCACCTATATTACAATTGGTGAGACCGAAAAGGCTTCTGAGTACTATCAAGAGATCTACAAGCTCAATGTTCGAACCTATGGGCGCAATTCGGAGGAGACTCGCCGTTCCCAGCAGAAGCTGAACTCGACGGTCCAAAAGACCACCACGACCGATGAGACTTCTAAGATCAAAAGAAAAGATTACGATGAGGCTGTATACACCCTTCCCGCAACAGATCCTAAGCGTATCTCATTGACATGGTCCATGATTGAATACTACGAGAAGCAAAAGGACACCCGCAGATTGGAGGAGACCTTGTTGACCTTGTGGCAAAGTTTGACTAGAGCAACAAAGGATTCAAAGTCCCAGGAAAGAAAATTTGAAGTTGCACTCCGATATGCTGAGCTGCTCAAGCAGCAGAAGCGCACCAAAGAGGCAGAGAATATCCTCCGCACTATCTGGATCGATCTCGAACAAGAGACTGAGTCAACAACAACCATCAATCGAATGAAGACCGTCGGGGATGAGCTCCAGAGCGTTGGAGCAACAGACACTGCGAGCTTGATATATAGTAGACTTTGGTCTTACTATGAGAAGACAGGAAAGCAATCGAGCGCTGAAGCAAGATCTGTTTCTTCCAATCTGACACGAATCACCAAAGAAACGACGACCGAAACCAATAGCCTTACAACTTTGGTGGAGTCGTTCCAGGTTACATTTGTCAATACAACAACCAGATCAATTAACTCGACAACGGTGAAGAATGCCGTGACTTTGATTGACTCGTATTATCAGCAGAAACATTGGAGTCAGGCTATTAGAGTCGGGACCATCACTCTAGACCAGTTATGGCCAGCATTTAACAAGACCAATGAGCTCAGAACTCCACTGCCAGAATCGTACTACCAGGAGACTATGGAAATTCTCAACTGGTTGCTATTTGCCCACCTCCAACTTGGCCAGCTTGAATCTGCCGAGTACGTTTATCTGAAGATATTTTACTCGACCATTGCAACCCCCAACTCTTCAGACGACCTTCTAGTCTCCTCTTCCGAGCAACTGATCCAATTCTACCGTACTCATTCCATGCTTGAGAAGGCTACAACAATCTACTTGGATTTGTATGAAGAGCTTCAGAAACGACATGGCAAAGCGAACACAATGGCCATCAGCACGCTTTATGCGTTGGGCGACACCTCTCTCCAGGTAAATGACACCGAGGATGCAGTGTTTGCCTACCATGAGATCTATAAAAATCTCTCCGAAGATACCAATTTGGTTCATAAAGATGCCATCAAGGCTTGCGTGGCTCTTTGCAATATCTACGAGCAGCAACGTCAGTACTCGTCTGCGCAAAAGGTGTACTCGACACTTTGGCATACATTTATCAAGCATGGAAAGGACTATGGGATGCAAGCTGGATTTGCCGAGGAGCTTTATCAGAAGTATACCAGGGTTCTTAAGCAGGTTAAGACAGACTACAATGTGCTTCGTCAGCTTGCTGTTGATTACCGCAAGGCATGTGTTAGGTTCTACGGTATCTCCAGCGAAACCACACTCAAAGCAACGTTGCAGCTTGCCAAGATCAACGAAGAGAGTGAGGACCACCTTGAAGATGCTATCAGCATGTATGAAGAAGCATATCAGAAGTCCAAGGATCTCCCGAAGGGTCAACTGTCTCAGTCAACCATGACTGAAATCCAGACCGCCCAGAAGAATCTCGCGCACATGTACTCGAACTCTAAGTTATCGAACTCGCCGAGGGCGATTTCATTGTATTCTGAGGAGCTGCAGTCTCAACACTCTACGTTTGGCTATGCCCATCGAGATGCGTTGAAGTGGTTGAACTTTCTTTCCATTGCCCTTTCCAAGCAGGACAACAAGGAGTCGTTGCAGAAGGCCAATGAGATACTTGAAGCTTCCATTTTTAATATTCTCAAGAAGGAGAAGAGCTCTCAGCGACTTGCTGATTCGGGATTGAAGATTGCCGAGATCTACCTGAACTCAGGTCTCAGGTCTGATGGCGAACATCTCCTATCACAGCTCCGTAGCCAGGCAGTCTTTGGAGTTTCTAACGTCAGCAAGAAACTCAATCTCGCACCAGGCACCAAGCTTGATCCATCGGCGTGGGTCTTCATAATCACATTCGGTGTTACATTATCTGGGCGCAAGGAATCATTTTCTTCCGCCATGGCCGACTTGGTTAGCGAGTTCTTCATGTATGAAGAATACCAAAGGTCGACCAAGCAGAAGGGGTCATTCCTCACGACACTGGAGTATGGATCACGTCTCTTGCAATTTACTACGAACATTAGTGATATCAGCGGTACTGCAATCGTTGAGTCGCAGCTTTTGGAATATTTCTCGGCCAACTTGAACGCGCCCAAGACAATCACCAAAACTGTTTTGGCTGAATTCTTGCAGCTTGTCCTCGTCCAAATTCACACTCTTGAACCTGATATCAATATTCTAAAAATCGGCAGTCAGGTTGTCAATGCGTACTTGGACCAGGGCAAGGTACAGGAAGCACATGATTGGGGCTACCTACTCGATCGCTTCCAGCAGTTCCAAGGTGGGTATGATAGCCTCGAGAAGATTGACTTGGGTCTCCAAGTCGCACTCGTTCTTGCCGGTCGTGGTAATACAAAGTTCCAAGATGCAAAGACTGGCGGGGACACATTCAAGCTGTCACAGAGCATTACGAAGCAAATCATGGAGACAGTCCGCTCGAGCGACATCAATGTCATGGACGTTCCGATCGATCTTCTTAATGACGCCTGCGGCCTTCTCGGTGACCACCGAAACTTGAATGATCTAGAAGTAAGTATTCCAATTACAACATCGCAAACACATTCTAATGACAAATCTAGTGGATTCTTTCTGCACTCTGGCAGGCGCGTGACGAGCAGCCATCCTGGTCGACTTCCACCGTGCTGGGCATTGGCCGACGCCTTGTGGAGACGCAATTTAGCCAGGGGCACCAGAGCAAAGCGATTGCCCTCTGTGAGGACATCTGCTACAATCTGCGACGCGTATGGGGACCTCTTGATGCCACAACTCTGGACATGCTTACTCTGCTCTCGTCCTTCTACACAGCTGCTGGCAACTATCGCAAGGCCATGTTGGTCCACGAGGATGTGATTCGGGATACCGTGTCCGACAAGGGCGAAGAACTACCTGTAGCAGAAGCATCTCAGATTGCACTCCAGCACCTGGAGCTGCTGCAGCGCGCATATCAAAGACTTGGTGGTTGGGACAAGAATCAACAGGTGTATGCCGATCTGTACCAACAGGCTGAGCATGCATTCGGCTCCGAGACGAATTGGAAGCTGTCAAAGCCAGTCAGTGTCGAAAAGTGGACGCCAAAGGGCGCGGATAGTCTAGGCATCTGGACCCGGCCTGAGAGCTTTGAGTTTATAACCACGGACCGGAAGCATACTAATCACCTCCGCAAGTGGAGCGGGTCCTGGGATATGCAGGAGAACTTCCACGCCCCTCCAGTGACGCAGGCGTATACCGCTCAGCCAATCACAACAGCCTAGACTGTTTGGGGATATTCATGCCGATTTATGGATTTTGATATATGGTTAAAAGTTGTTGCTTACGTTATGAAACTATATAGTAGTCACAAATTTAAAGTGTGTTAGCCTATCCGTTCTGCCAAAGTGAGATCTCCCGTGTATCACAAATATCGTACGACAGTGCAAGCCAACGAAGATGGGGCGCAAGATTAGATCACATCTCATCAAAAGTCTCGTATAGTTTTTAAAATTCATAATTTGATATAAATAAATATCTACTTCATCATAGCATGGCTAGCTAGCAATTTTTCCTTCAAATATACAAAAAATACACATCCTCCGCTCCCCCCTATATCTCACTCCATCTAAAAGCGAGACAGGACCTTGGTCTCGGCCTCACCAAGAGCCCACGCGCTCCTCTGGTTCTTACTCCTGACCTTCGAGGCCTGGGCAGCGGTGAATCCCTTAGCGACAACAGCTGGGTTGTAACCCAGACCGTTAATCTTGCCAATCTGCTCGTCGGTGACCTTGGTAGCGACCTGTCCATCAGCACGCTCGTAGACTGTGACGACGGCGGCGCCACCGAGACCGAGGTTGTGCTGGAGAGCAACCTTGGTTCCCTCTGGGACCAGACGGTTGTTGGCCCATCCACGAAGGTGCCACACGAGCTCGGCGCACTGGGCGATACCAGAGGCACCGAGGGGGTGACCCTTGGAGATGAGACCTCCAGATGGGTTGATGACGTACTTGCCGCCGTAGGTGATGTCGCCGTTGCGGACGAGCTCGTGGGCCTTACCCTTGGCGGACAGGCCGAGGGCGTCAATGGTGACCATCTCGTTGGCGGAGAAGCAGTCGTGGAGCTCGACAACCTGGACGTCGTCGGTGGTGCGGCCGGCCTGGCGGAGAGCGATCTCAGCGGCGGTCTTGCTCATGTCGTAACCCATCAGGTCGATGGAGCTCTTGCTGAACAGGCTGGGGGCATCAGTGGCGAGGCACTGGCCGGCGATGAGGACGGCCTGGGAGCGGAGGTGGGGGCGGGCGTTGAGGAACTCCTCGGAGACGAGGACGGCGGCGGCACCTCCGTCGGAGGTAGGGCAGCACTGGAGCTTGGTGAGAGGGCCGAAGATGGTGGGGGAGTCCAGGATCTGCTTCTGGGTGTAGACCTGCTGGAACTGGGAGTATGGGTTACGCTGGCTGTGCTCGTGGTTGACGCGGGCGATCTCAGCGAAGTCCTCGTTGGTAGCACCGTACTTCTCCTGGTACTCGATACCGGCGTTACCGAACATCTGGGCGGCACCGGGGGAGTTGGTGACACCGCGAGTCTCGATCATCATGTTGGTGGTGGTACCGGTAGGGTTCTCACGGTCGTTCCAGAAGCTCTGGAGGGAACCGGGGTTCATCTTCTCGAAGCCGACGACGAGGACACAGTCAGCGCCACCGTTGGAGATGACATCACGTCCAATGTGCAGACCGGTGGATCCGGTGGAGCAGTTGTTGTTGACGTTGTAGATGGGGATTTGGGTCATGCCGAATTGGTAGAAGACACGCTGACCGCAGGTGGAGTCACCGTAGCAGTAGCAGGCAACACCTTGGTCAACATCATCGTAGCTGATCTGGGCGTCAAGCATGGCCTTGACACCGGCCTCGAAACCGAGCTCAGTGTAGTCAACCTTTCCGCGCGGCTTGATGAACTTGGTCATGCCAACGCCGAGGACGTAGCATCTCTTGCTGGGGGCGGCTCTGACCATATTTGCGGTTTGGGGGTGATGAGGATGGAAAGAAGTGTTTTGGGTATAATTGTTTGGTCGGGTTTGGAGGAGAAGTGGTTATTTGGGATG
The DNA here is from genome assembly GCA_000750815.1 of Pseudogymnoascus sp. VKM F-4516 (FW-969). Lineage (NCBI taxonomy): Eukaryota > Fungi > Ascomycota > Leotiomycetes > Thelebolales > Thelebolaceae > Pseudogymnoascus > Pseudogymnoascus sp. VKM F-4516 (FW-969). The sequence continues at coordinate 9,590 of JPJZ01000652.1, forward strand.
GTATATAATGGTATGATCACAAACGATAAAGAGCGCCCTTGATGCTACATAAATACCATAGGCTTCAGGGAATCTGATATCCGCCACGGCCATTCGGTAACGTGGGGTTAGCTTTTGCGGGGAATTTGGGGAAGTTGCCGAGGCTTGGTTGGACTACCATAGTAACCGCGACCGCCGGGTATCCTTAAGTAGCCTCGCTTCACATGCCTTGAACTACCCTTGGCGACACAAAACCGTCCGAGTGCCAAATTATGCTGGATAAATAAAAATAAAATATTATAATTTGTGGCGAGTGGTTCAGTCGGTCCCCATAGTCAGTCCCTCAGTAGTCAGTACGCGCCTAGTACACACTAGTAGTCACGTGATTTTATACTTATTCAAGGTGTGTCTTCATATAACCACGCCACTTGACATATCCGAGGTATTATTAATCCATTGCTATGGAGTATTAAGTGCATACGTCTATCTCTACAAACACAGTATATACACCCGAAAGATCTATCTCTCACATCTGATATACCCTTTCGCTCTAATCCGTGCACCTATTACTCAGACTTGACGTTATCGTCGGTCGCCAATCCGTCGCTGGGAGCGTTATGCCTCGAGTACATCTTGTACTCTTCAGAGTCCTTGAACGCCAGCTTTCCGCTTTCGACGGCCTTACGGGTAGCCAAAAGCTTCGATTTAGGGAGTCCCATGCTCTCCAAGAATTTCAAGCCTGCACATGACATGTTAGATCACTAATCATCACTAATCATTAAATGAGGGGTAAGAGGAACTTACTGTCAGTCCACTCAAGCTCCTGTCGCTTCTTATCCCAGTTAAGCTCAGCGGCCATGACATCAATAACTTCCGGGAGGGCCTCGAGTGCCGCCTGGGCGTTGAGGAACGCCAGACGAGTGCGGCGAGCGATAACGTCGACGGCAGTCTGTGCATACTCGTGTCTAACAGCATAGCGAATCTCGCCATCCACAAAGGGGTACAGAGGGGACAGTCTCTTGCCACGGACCGGGAATCTCTTCTCGGTGCGCTCGGACAGGCCAGCAACGGTCCACGCCCTGTCACCGTAAGAACCAGTCAGATGCTTGGCGACATCGGTCTCGATGCCGTAGTGCTGGATCAGGTTGATGAACAGAGTCTTGGAGAAACCGTGGGCGCCAATGAGTCTGACTTGGTGAGTCTGGCAGGATCCATCGAGTGTTGCGCCGTCGTCAATCTGGGTGCTTCCGCTGACGCTTGGGGCGTTGAGAACACGGGTTGGCTTCAGCTTGTAAGTAGTGATAGCTTCGTCGACACACTCCTCGGCCATTTGACGGTAGGTGGTCCACTTTCCTCCAGCGCAGGTCAGGAGTCCAGATGGCGAGATATCGATGAGATGGTTACGGACGAGAGATTCGGTGTTCTTGGCCTTCGGGTCCATGACAAGAGGGCGGATACCGGACCAGGCAGCGAGGACATCACCACGTCTGACGTTGATGTCGGGGGCGAGGTAGTGGCGAATCTCGGACAGAATCCAGTCAATCTCATCCTCACCAGCAATGGGGTTCTGCTGGATGGTAGTTGGGGCATCGGTGGTTCCGGCAATGGTGTTTCCCTGCCATGGCAGGAAGAAGATAACTCTGCCATCAGAAGTCTTGGGGTCAATCAAGCCCATGTTCGACGGGCTGTAGTATCCGGGAAGCACGATGTGTACTCCAGAGCTGGGGGCGACGATTTCCTTGATGCTGGGCTCGTCCATCTTACGGATGGAGTCGCAGAATGGTCCGGTTGCGTTGACAATACCTCTAGCTCTGATAGTGAACTCCTCGGCCTTCTTGCCATCCTTCTCGCGGATAACATCCTTGACACGAGCGCCGCAAAGCTGTCCATTTGCATCCTTGTTCAGTCCCGTAACCTCAAGATGGTTCACAACGGTCGCGCCGTACAATGCTGCGGTCATAGCCAATGAGACGTTCATTCTCGAATCGTTATGCGCGCCATCGTAGTAGACCAGGGCACCAATGAGATCGGTCCTCTTCAGCATGGGGAAGGCGTCAAGAGCCTTACTCCTGGTCAAAAAGTAAGAGCTCTCAATTCCCTCGGAACCAGCCAAAAGATCGTAAGCCTTGGTTCCGGCCCAGTAGTATGGGGCCTTCCACCACTTGTCCAAAGGCAACATAATAGGGAGCCACGACGACAGATGGGGAGCGGTATCCAAGAAGTACTTGCGCTCGCGCAGGGCCTCCTTCACCAATTTGTACTGGTTGTAATCCATCTCCCAGAACGCCTTCTCCAAGTATCTGACACCACCGTGCACAAGCTTCGTACTCTTGCTGCTGGTGCCGGAGCTGAAGTCGTCTCTTTCGACAATGGCGACCTTCAATCCGCGGGTTGCCGCGTCCAATGCAACACCTGCACCAGTCGCGCCACCACCGATGATGAGGAGATCGTAGATATCGTCATCCTGCGGTGTAACGGTGGCAACCTCATCGCCCTCAGTCGGAGATAGCAATGCGTTCTTGACAGCGTTTGATGTGGGTGTGAATTGTCCTCCACTCCTCTTCAGGTCGGCAATTTGCTCGTCTCTCGACTTGACCTTTGGAAATCGCGGCGGGAGTTCTGAAAGCTCTCCGGGCGGTGGCACTGCCGCCGGTTCGAGACCAGGAATGTTTCGTGGACGGTAGGTGTAGTATAGGACGCCACCACCGAGAACGGCAGCTCCAGATCCGTAGGCCGCAGCCCTGGTGATTCTCGACCTGAAGGCCATGATTATGGCGATATATTAGGAGGGATGAAGTTGAAAGGTCAATTCCCGTCGAGTTATCGGGAAGTTTAGGCCGGTACGGGTAGAGCCAATTCGAATTCCGAAATAGAAACCGGTTCTAGTTTGCGTCTCCACAAACACGTCACTGACTCGCCATGCGAGGGAAACAGCTATCCAATTTTCAATCCGACGTCGGTCCAAGTAGGTAAGGATGTGTATAGTATGTCGCCTGTCTCCTTTTGCTAAAGAAAGAGGGGCCGAGGGAGAGAAAGCCGAATTCAAGCTATATATACCGTCAGCTCTGGACCCCTTTGTGATAATTCGATAGGTCGCCTCGCGCCGGATCAGAGAACGTGATAGTGGGGGCAGGGAGGAGATGAGTGCATACGTACTGTTCACTGGGTACTCGTAGGATTCTTACTACTTGTTAGCAGTAATAGCAGAACCACAATTGCCCCTCTTAAAAAACCTTGATGATCACAGCCTCAGAAGCTGGTCTCAGTGGGGACCACGCCATATCTTATACCGTAGTAGTGTCGTAGTGGTCCGGGTGAGGTTCGGTGGTGAGTCGATCGTGCGCCCCGAAACAGGCACGGGCACCAACGAGGTCGGAGAGACGGAGGATAGCTGTACTCGGGTACATAAAATTACCGTTTGAGGTACTTAGGCTGAACGTGATAGCTCCCGCACATGCTTAAGTACCGAGAGCTGTACCCTAGTACCAACTTTCCATTGCAACCGGCCTCAAATAACCCGCCAATTACTCCACAGAGGAAAGACATGAGGGGGCCGCCCCAGTTATAACCAGCGATATTTTATCCGTACTCGGCGCGCAGGACATCAGCCGCTCATCCAAGATTTTATATAAGCTTTATATCAATTTATATCTGAGATAGGCCGCGCCTCAATAATTACGGGCAGAGTTTAGGGGGGAGCTTGAAAGGGAGAAATTGGGGAGATCTTGCTCCATTGCGTTGTCCAGCCTTTGAAAGGGCTCTGGTATAAAAAATCGGCTATGGATGACGTAGCGTGACGCACGTGAAAGAAAGTTACGGAAAATGACAATATGACTCGATTTCGTCCAATTGATGACTTTTGGCAATAGAGACTGAAAATAAAGTGATGCTCTCTTATTGGTATTATATTCCGTATAGTAACCCTATGTTATAGGGACGTGGTCTCACGCTGCAAATAATGCTGCTGAATGTAATAAAATATATCATCAAAACATATAAAACATAAATTATTAAAATATTAAAATATTTAAACATTTAAATAAATTTACACGTGAATAGACATATTATATCTATATATTTATACATACTCCACGACACAATATCATACATATATATACATCTATACATACACATCACTAAGATAATTCCTCCTCCAGCTCATATAAACGCCTATCAACAACATCCTCAAGCCTCTTCAACCACTTCGAAGCCTTTCCAAGACGTATCGACCTCAGCTCGGCAAATTCTGGGTTTCCTCCTTTATCATGTAGAAGGCGTTCAACCTTCGTTACTATGCTCACCCTTTTTAATTCGGTGCTGTGCCAAAAGACCTCACTTTCATTGAACTGAAATTCAGTACGATGGAGCGACAGTACCCCGCCAGGCGATGAAACCGAAGCCTGCGTATCTGCCTGCTCTCCTGACCCCCCACGAGGCTCCTCAGACTCTGCCGCTGGTGGCATAGTTTCGGACTGCTGATCAAGCATTATTTGGCGGTTGGACGGGACCAGTCGTTTATATATACTCTCATCAATCGTCCAGCCTTCCTTCCTGGCGCGCTGGTAGGAGTGCACGGCACCAGCCATATTGTCCATCTGCAAATATCCAGTGATAAGAGTTTGCCAGGTGATCAGATTCGGCTCCATGCCGCGGCTCTTCATCATCATCACGATCTTCTCGGCAGCGCGGGGCTGGCCTTGGCTCATGAATGCGTGCACCAGAATAGACCATGTTTGGACGCTTGGGGAGACCAAGTTCTTGGGATCAATTCGGTTGGAACCAGGAAGGTTTAGTCCAACGGCTTCAGCGCCGAGCATGTCTCCAAGAATTTGAGTCGTGAACGTCAATGTATCTCGGTGTTGTCCCATGGCCTTGATAAAGGCATTGAACACATTGACTTCTGTGGAGACATTAACAAAATCGGGATGTCCGCCACTGACAAGGCCCTTGAAACGGGCATATAATCGAGGTAGTTCGAACTGGTCGATCCTGCAACGTATCGCAGCCGATACCATGAGGGACAGTGTCGCACAGTCAGGGTGCATTTGTCTACCTGAGGCGTCGGGAGATCGGTTTTCGTCGATGGTAAAGTATTCTGGTGCGAAGTCTCTGAGGGGAGCTGATTCGAAGTATGTGCTGTACAATAACAGCATCCGCTGAAACGTCGACTTAGATGCAGCTTGGGCTTCTTCTCCGCGTAGATGACCCGTACGACTTTCGTGTAGAAGTAGCATAGCATGTAGCAAGTCCGTTGCGACATGCTCGTTCCTAATGTTATTCGCCTTAATGCCACCTAGGATATTCTCCAATGCCCCTTCGTTTAAGCGTAATTTCGAATCATGCAAGAATATCGAGTAGGTGTGGTCGGAAAGTTCAATGCCGTTTTCTATGATCATATCATAAATTTTCCAAGCCGTCTTGTGGTCCCAAGACTCAAAGGCATTGTGAGCCAGGATAGTGTAGAAGATAATAGTCGGCCGGATGCCCCACTCAAGGAGGAGTGAATAAATATGCGATTCGGAATGGAGTGCTTCTGGGTTTTGCTGGCTGCATCTCAAAAGAGTCGCGCAGACGCTCGCGACTCGGGGTTCTGTGAAGTCTACTACCCGATCGCGTTGCATAGACTCCAGAATCGCCACTGCCGAATCCGTTGCTCCTCGTCGAGCAAAACAATCGACAAACTGTAAGCGCAAGCTTGGAGTAAATTTCTGCCGCCGACGGCTCAATGCTTCGTACAAAGTCTCTGTCTGAAGACGATTTGCGTGTTTGCAGATGTGGTATATAGCATAACTCGATATCCCAAAATTTCTGGAATGAAACCTTCCAAGTAGATCGTTGATCGCGTCGAAAAGTACGGCAAAGTCTTCCGATGAGATAGGCGAATGGCTCTGGCGGTATAGATGATACTCGACGATATAGCCCAAAGAGTCTTCAATATACTGCCTATAGGGAAGCGGGTGTGATACAGTGGCCGTCAAGAATTTCAAGGCATCGTCTGGTCTCTTTGATAGGATGTCCAGCATCACTCCCGGCCAGTAAGTTTTCCGACATTCGGCAGAGCTACGCATCCACAAAGCCCGCAAGGCGTTAACATCCATATTTGGATCAAAGTTGGCAATCGATTCCAGTTTTTGGGCACGTTTCGAGCCACGGCCGCTACGCTTGAATTGATTTTCATTCCGCCTCTCACCAAACCAATTATCCCACGCCGAGCCGAAGTATTGTCTGCCATCATCTATACCCTTCTTTTTTCGATATGCTTTCAAGAAATCGTACAGTGTGTCCAGATGAGCCTCGCCGAAATATGGAACTGTAGCCTCTTTGCGGGTGTGGTTGAAAGATTTATCTTGTTCTATAGGGGTTTCGTCGGCAATCTCTGGATGTGGAAGGACAGAGCGATTTTCATTGAGGGTAGCAATATCGCCTGTATTCCCTTGAGGAGAAAATCTTGTAGTATCAACTGGTTCTAGAGACGGCGGCCTTATTGATGTCCCTCGCCGGCCATCGCTCCGGTCATGGGAAAGCCCAAACTGTGTTTGATGGCGGCGACTTATGTCTCCCGAAGGGGGTGCCTGTCGAGCAGCAGCGCTAACACTCGATGGTTGGCCATCCAAAGGCTGTATATCTGGCTTCTCTAGTCTTACACTGGCAGTGCTTTGTGTCCTCTGACCTCGATGGCTTCTTGGCCATGCTTGCAAGAGTCGTGGTGCAAGAAACGGAAGGATGTTGAGATCAGCTAGCGACAAGCCTGGCCCCAACGGGCTATGACGGATTCTGGCTGGCATAAAATGTTGACCGACGAAGCATCATTCCATATCTGCTGAGTTTTCGCTGTTGGATTCGCGGTGTTTGTTCGTATTGCCGGTCGGGTTGAGCTACCAATAAAACGAGGCTAGAAATTCAAGGGACGTCGGCGTCAGAATTTAAGGTTTCCGCGCCGCGATTGGGGCGGCTCCGGAACCTTGAGGCTCCCGCATCAAAATAAAATCCACACCACACCCGCGCAACGCGACACGGAAGAAAGGGACAAGAAGCTTTAATTGTTCATATCATGTCTGCCGCACACAGTTCGCTTGGTGCTGCAGCCGATGAGCGCAAATCGCGCCTCGCAAAGCTCAAATCCTTGAAGCGCAAACAGCCCAGCGACGAAGATGCAGCCCCAGCATCACCACGACGCTCTCCCCCAGGTTCGCCCGATGTCTCGAAACTCCATCTATCAGGGCGCAACTATGACCCGGAGACCAGAGGCCCAAAACTTGGGTTTGAGGCGCCACCAACGGAAACTCTCGAGAAGGAGACACTCGAACAGCAAGCCGCAGAAGTTGAGGCTGAAATACGCAAGAAAGCACAAGAGGAGGAGCAGGATGACAAGGGTGTTGATATCTTCAAACTGCAGCCCAAGAAACCTAATTGGGATCTAAAGCGCGACCTGGACAAGAAGTTGGAGATCCTTAACGTACGAACCGACAATGCGATTGCGGCACTGGTCAAAGAAAGGATTGGGCAGGCACAGAAAAGCGCTGGAGATAAGGCTGGCAGCGGGGCTATTACGGCTGCAGCTGCCGCTGATGGGGAGCAAGGAGGGGATGAGATTGGTATGGAAGGCATCGCGCTTGTGGAGGGTGCCAGACTGCGCGAGCAAGAGGAGAAACTAGAGGAGCAGCGAGAGAAAGAGGACGAGATGATGGTGTAACTTCATGAGCGATGTATCATAGCATTTTCAGGCGTCACTGGCGGGGAAACTTTTTAAAGGGGGGGTTACGGCGTCTAAAGGTATATCATTGCACTATTGCACTGCAAAGAACCTTGCTGTGGAAGATTCGGAATGAATTATTCATCTTCCTAAAGCTTTAGTTAAAGCCACCCGTTGGCTGAATGGACTTAAAGACCGTTCTACACGCGTGTTCCCTGGGCTTCGTGACCTTCTACGTGGTGCTCTTTCTGCTTGGTTTTCACGATATGTTCTTGTGTCATTGCGGCCATTAAACTCCCTGGCTTGTCCCACATCCCTTCTGTCGACAGATTCGATAGGCCCCGTGCGATCCATATTGCCCCTCAGAAGCTGCTCTTGCTCATTATTTCGTTTTGGCGAGTAGGCTCGTCTCTGACGGGGCGGTGTCTGACTTTGCGAATATCTTCTGAGTGGCTTTTCCCTCACTCTATCGTGTTTCGGCGACCTGGATCTACTCCTTGAAAATGAAGAATAGCTGCTGCGCGACCAACTCCTACTTGCCCGCCGACCTCTGCCGCTCGGGATCTCGCCATCTTCTCTCCTTCCGTGGGCCCGAGAGGTGCGAGCTTCGTCGGCTTGGAAACCGGGGGACGGGCGACGCCGTTTTCTCTGCTCGCGCTTTCTGTCTTTGCTGGGTGGCGGTGACCTTTCCGCATTTGTAGACACTGTTGAAACAGACACGGAAGATCTCGATGAAGTCGACCTCAACCTCTTGGGCTCGCTCTGGTTGTCAAGATCATGGCTGTCGCGGTCTCTCTTTCGTCCACGGTCTTCTTCTAGCTTCGTCTTTGCTACTTGTTCGTCCTGCTTGCCTTTGCTTCCGGACAGGTCTTGGGGCGCATCGTTCGTAAGCTTTGGAACTAATTTTGGGTTGAATAATTGCTGGGTACGCGAAGGCCTTGAGACATATGGACGTTCTTGCGCAACAGCCTTGCACTCGTAGCTATAATGTCCTCGTTTTAAACATTTCTGGCAAAGAGTGGACGGATTAGCCTTGGAAGGCGCGCCGATCGTTGAACCTCTGTAAGAGTTCATTGGACAGGTCGAGTTGATCAGTGTAAATGTAATATTCGGAGTTTGCGATAGCTGAATTGAATGCAATCCGTCTTTTTCGTTCAGGTTGTTCTGTATGTCTCTGAACTGTTTGGCAGGGAAGGCTGGCTGCCTTAAAGCCTCGTGCCGCTGTACCACAGGTATAAAGGTTGCAGGGATCCGAGGCGCTAAAGACAGCCTCGACGGAGCAGGATCAAGAGAATTACCTTAACCTCCTGGAGTTCATGCATAGGGAAGTTGAGCTTGCTCCAACTATCCCAACAAAATACCTTTGAATACCTGGCCATCAAGGGGACGACTTGCCTACTAGGTTTTGGAGGACTCGATAGCCTCGACGACTGTGTTGGCGCCCGTTCAACTTCATACAACTGGGGCACGACGGCTGTACCATCTCGCCAGACACAGGCAAACGACCGCCCTCAAACTTCGACTTCTCCTCCCCTCCGCCAACGGATGATCAACTACATATAATAAAGTCTTTCGATTCCTACAATGCCTACAGGCTTTCCTTCCTTCCAAACGGGCGACGTCGATCACATCCTGCCCTAATATAATTCTGGAGAAACTGTCGATCCTCGCACTCTTTCACTACGTACGAATCGATTCGTGCTCGACTTGAGTCTTTATATCACGCATCTAGTTGAAGACTGTAGCGCGTTATTCACATCGCTATGGCCTCTGCGCCACCAAAGGCTGAGAATCAATTGTCGTTTGCTAAAGTGAGTTGCAACGTCCCTGTTGTGAATACCACCTCAACCCCTCATGTGCCCACCATCTGCCTTTATCAGCATACTTCGGCTCAAGTTTCTGGGTATATCAAATACTAATTATTACTAGGTTGCTGCTTCCCAGGGAAAAGATAACACTGCATTATCTTATGCCAAAATGGCGGCGGCGAACCCCGCACGAAATGCTCCTTTGTCAGAGATAAATGAAAACAGTAATAAGGAAGCCGCGGGTAGTTCGAAACAGCAAACGACCAATGGCGGAACAAAGCTTGATGAACAGGTGAATGCTGATGAGAAGTTGGCGGACTCATTCAATTCGATTAGCCTGGCTCCAAGCCTGGTCGTAAACGGATCAGGCACAGATGCCGACGGAGAGGAAAGAGACATGTTTGGAGAAGGGTCTACAGAATATCCTTTTCAACGCACGGATTCTGATGCCGGGACAAAGCCACCTAGCCTTGATGGGAAGAGCATTACCTCTGGGACAACATTTGCCTTGGACGAGAAAGAATCACTGAGGCCAGATGATAGTGCCAGTGTGAAAGCAGCAGAAGACGATGATACGTGTTCAGGCCGTGGTTCTATTGTTGCTGGTTCCCGAATTGGGTCAGAAGCTGCCGGTAAGCCAGGCTACATTTCCACGCTTAAGTGCAGATTCCCTAACTCAACCCTAGCTCGCGCATATCGCGCCCAAACATATGAGATTGCAGACCGAAGGGCAGTGCTTCCTGTTTTAGAATCACGAACCCAAGGAATTATGACTCCCCAGAGCGGCTCATCTGGGCCCCCAGTAGCTGGTGATCTCAGCCTGAAGCCGCTGGCCAGTCCTGTTGCAGCTGCAGAAGGATTCAACCTTTTCTATAAGCATACTCCTGATGAAAAGCTTATAGAAGCTTTGGAATCACCGAAAGATCGCATATTTTTGCTACGACTTGAACAGGATGTGATAGAATTCGTCAAAGATTCGAAGTAAGTTTCTCTCCAACGAATCCAACGCTTGCAACTTCTTGAAGTGGGCCAGTTAGACATATTTGTTGCAAAAACTGACATGATACCGTCTAGGGAGCCTTTCATAGATCTGCCACCTTGCAATTCATTTTGTAGAATGCTAACGCACAAATTGGCCGATTACTACCATATGACGCACCAGTTCGATGCTGTAGCAGGGTCAGTTCGCATATTCCGGACGCCTTTCTGCCGATTACCGCAGTCACTCACGAGTATTTCAAATCCTCCAACTACTGGGCACACCCCGCCCCAAGCTGTTCCCGCAATGAAAATTATGCGCAGGGGGGGTGACAATGGTGGTAGCCCGTCAAAACCGACCTCTGAGACAGGCAGCGACGGAAAGGACAAATCTTTGTCTGCGAAAGAGAAGTATGCTCAATATATCTGCAATTTCTAAGTTGACGATACTAACGACTTCTAGATTGTCTCGTGAGGAACGAGAAGCCGCATACAACAAAGCCCGAGAGAGAATTTTTGGAAACACAGAGAAAAGCGGCGATGCAACACCAGGTAAGCAAGCGGATGCATAAAATTATGGTCACATGTGTATTGACAATAAATATAGATACTGAAGATGGCAATGATATATCTCGGTCTAGCTCAGTTTCTGGGAAAGCTAAAAGAGGAAAGATGGCGCCTAAGAAGCATCGTACGGATTCAGAGAGCTTTGACGTTCGGTCTCAATACACACCTTTCTTCCCTCCACAACAGCAACAGCCGTGGACGCCTACACAACCTGGAGCTATAGGTACCCCGCAGTACAGCAACGTGCTGCAGAGTTCATTCCCCGGACCAGCAGCACCACAGTACGGCCCTACTCCACCGCATTTCCATCCTTCCATGGTTGCCGGAGGCGCGCCTACAGCTTACCATCAGATGCCACAGGTAAGTTCAAACTTGGTGGTCTATTAATAGTGAAGATGCTGACACCCATGGTAGCAATTCCCAAGGCCCAGTCCTCCCAACTATCAGAACCACGGTGCATCCGTACCTCCATACGGCCCTATGATGCAAAACTCTCCGCAGCAGGCGGGACCGTGGCCTCAAATGGGCTATCAAGCGCCCTTCCAGCCTCGCGGACCAATGCCGGCTGGGCAGACAATTCCATATGCATATGGCCAGCTGCCAAGCACCATCAACCCGGCCGACCCAAAAAGTCAACACCCAATACCCGGGAGTTTCAACAGACACGCCTTCAATCCTAAGACCCAGTCGTTTGTTCCGGGCAATAATGGCCCCCCGATGCCGCAACCCTTGCCCCACCAGGGGTCCCCCCACCTTCAATATACTGGCTATAATACTCCTCAGCAATACGGCAACGGCGTTGGATATAACATGAGCCGCCAGAGCTCAAACGCATCTTTGCCATCCTATCACGCATCACCACATATGCCACCGAGGCCCATGATCCACCAAGGGATAATTAACAACCAAAACCCTGTTCCTATCCCGAACCAAAATAACAACCATATCCCACATTTTGGCAACATGGGCCCCTTACCCCCCAAGCCACCACCAACTGCCTGAAGAATTTGGAATTTAAAACGGACCACAGGCTAATCTGTTGTCAATGATGGCGTTCGGTAGTACCATAGATGGAGCTCGCATAGGGAATGGTGTCAAAAGGGCTCGCAATGGGCTATTGGGATGACGGATCACCCTGCTACTATGAATAAATGGAAAATTGTGAAATCACCACTTGAATACTTGATCACTATGTGTTTTTATATGTTGATCCACATAAACTTCCGTGTGAAATCTAATTGATACAATAGACGCCGTCCCTAATCCGTACATACAAAGTGCCATGCACTATTTCCCTTCCTGTATTGATACATATTCGCAGAACACCCGCTTCCTCAATACCCTCAAATCTTTCCACCCCACCTCTTCTCCACACCCTTCTCTCTCTTCGGGTCCTCAATCTCCAAATCCCTCAGGTCAGCCACCATCCTCTTCAGGTCTCCATCAGCATCTGGTCTGTAACGCGTAACCTTCATGATATTCTTCGCTGTCATGTCGTTAACCTCCTGGCCAGCCTCCTGAACCCTAGCCAGAGTCCTCGCAGTCATGGCAAAGCGCATATCTTTGGGTCCATCGACAAGCTCCAGGATCGCTGATGGCGCCTGGTCGGCCTTCAGCGGTTCGATGCGCAACACCCTGGTGTATCCGCCGGGGCGTTCCGCGTAGCGTTCGCGAAGAGGTCCGAAGAGTTTAGGAAGGAGGGAGTGTGGTGTCTATGTGAAATTAGCCTTTGAAGTCCTGTCACGTCCATGCAACCCAATCCAGATACGGGGGTGGGATAGGAGAGCACGTACGAAGAAAATGCTCAGCGCTCTCCGCTTGCTGGCCTCTGTGTTCTTCTTTCCCAGCGTAATCAACTTCTCAGCTAGCCGCTGCGCCTCCTTTGCCTTCGGCCATGTCGTCTGGATGGATTCGTGTGTGAAGAGGGAGGTGACCAGGTTGCGAAGCAGTGCCTGTCTGTGTGCTGATGTGCGCCCGAGATGGCGATATTTCATGCGTCCTCCAGCCATTGCGTATTATTCTGACCCCTCAGGTCAAATCCACGTAAGTATTATTCCGTAGGGCGTGATGTAGAACCTCGCGGGGGGAGTGGTGCGAGGGAGCGGCGTTGGGACGGATGCGTGGTATGCGGCTCGTGTGCCAAAAAATGTAATTCGATATGGTCGGGATTAAGGTGAGGGACTGCCGCGATTTTCTTGGCGCTCGGGAGAATTTGGCGAGGTCCTGGGTAGCTACCAAGCTAATGATCCTCGACGTCACTCATTCCTACTTCTTCCTTCCCACGATTTAAAAACTCAATTGGCACTCAAAATTATACGCCAGGTTACTCTATAGTACTTGAAGCTACTGCGAAAACACAGCGTCCGTTTGGCGCATATACAAGCTCTACTATCCACGTCAACCACTCCAACGCACCATGGGCTTCACCACCGGCTTCGTAGGTCCCCCAATCGCAACCCCCACTACATAAAATTCCCCAGCAAATTCTAACAATACCCCCCAGACGAGCGGCGTGACCCTCACCCTCGGTATCGCGTATCTAACTGTCCTCGCACACGAACGTAACCGCAACGCCCAAGGCGCAAACCTGCGCACCCAATCCTCCCTCCTCAACACGCTCCTCCTCTCCGACCCGAGCCTCGCCTACCCCGCCCCCGACGCGGAGACCGGGCGCACAAGCCGCGCGACGCTGGTCGAGACGGCCAAGGACCGCTGGAACGAGGAGATCCAGAATGCGGTGCGCTGGGTGCAGGGCGCGGAGTGGGGCACTGTGAAGGAGGGGATGGAGGGCGCTGTCGCGAAGGCGCTGGGAACCGGAATGGAGAAGTCGAGGGAGGAGATTGCGCATGCGGAGGAGAAGGCGGGGCCGATTGCTAGGGAGGCAATTGAGAGGGTTAGGGAGGGCGCAAAGATGGGCTTTGATGGGTCGAGAGTTGCGGCTGAGAGGGCAGCTGCAAGAGCGCTGAGTGCTACGAGTGAGAGGGAGCAGAGGTTCGAGGGGAAGACCGAGTATGGGTTGGAGAATGCGAGTGCGACCGCGAAGGAGGCGTGGAAGAAGGGCGTGGAGAAGTCGCATGAGGTTGCCGAGAGGCTGCACTCCAAGGAGGGATCTGCTGCTACCCGCGCTGCCAAGGACGCGCTGGCGAGAGGCGCCGAGGCAGTTCACTCCGTTGGCCAAAGAGAGGGCATTTATGGGGATAAGACAGAGCACGGCCTCGAGAACGCCCGTGCTGTGGCCAAGGAGGCGTGGAACAAGGCTGTGGAGAAGGGACGTGAGGTTGAGAGAGGATTGGGGCTTACCGAGACGACCACCGAGAACGCTTTGGAGAGCGCAGCACGCCATCAAGCCGCGAAGGCCAAGGAGGTCGCAGAAGGACTGAAGCTTACCGAGCAAGGCATTGCTGGTGCAGTAGGAAGGACAGTCGCACAAGGCAAAGAGGCTGTGGAGAGGGCCATTGGGTCCGTGAGGGGACACGAGGAGCCAAACGTTGGACTTACTCCTGTTCAGAGGGCGTTGGCGCAGAGGTATGAGAAGAACTCCGCTCTGAACAAGACGGTTAAGGAGACCTTGGCGGAAAGGTATACGCCAATTGACTTGAGGTCAAATGCGACATTGAGGGGCCTATGAGTTTTTACGCAGATAGAATGTATAACAACGTTTGTTGAATTCAAGTATATAAATGATAGATTGCAAGGTTGCACCGGGTGCTGTTAGAGTTATACAACTACTTATTTAAACGTAACGCCCACCACATCATGCTCTCACTACAGGAAATCAAACGTATCCCCCTTCTCCATAACCATCTTCTCCACTCTCTCCGTCCCTGCAACCCTCTCCAACTTCATCACATCCCACTTACTGAACACAGCCCTCGCGCTCCCCTCCCCAACCTCCAGTCTACCCTCCTGCACACTCCTCCCCAAGTAACCTCCCACAATCTCTTTGTAAAAGATCGGGTTATCAGGCAGCCCGTACATAACAACCTTCCGCACACCCCGAATCTGGTACCGCCGGAAATGGTGCGCACGCTCCGTATACAGCAGCACGCTGTGCCGACCGGTCAGGAAATGCGAGCGCGCACGCGCTACTTCGCGCACGGAGGTGTACTCGGAGATGCAGCCGAAGGAGAGGGTCGCCGTTGTTGGCGAGGAGGAGAAGTAGTTGCGGACGCGCACGAAATCGAGGTAGCTGGGTATGAAGAGCAGCGTTCCGGCGGAATCGTGCTTGTGCCTCATCAACGCAGGGACGAGCGCAGATGTGAAGTAGGTGAAGCGCGCATCGGGTTCGGCGCTGATGGACGGGGCATCGATGCGGGAGAAGGTTTGCTTTACGCGCAGACCGAGCTGCTGAAGCGCGCCCTGGTGGGTTGCGCCGAGGCGGACTTTGCCACGCCAGTTGCGGGACTTGGAATGGAAGAGGGCGTTTAGCTCGGGGGTGTTGAAGGCGGAGAGAGCGATGGTCTGGCGGAAATAGCGCGCGGCGTCATCGAGGTACCAGCTGCGAACGCGAGAGAAGTCGCAGCCGTGCGCCTCCTTTGGCTGCTGGTTCATGTGCGAGAAGATGTACTCGACGTGCTCCCAGTTCTGCATCAGGAGTGCGTCGGCTTGGTCGACGACGACGAGCTCGATGGAGCTGAGGAAGTCATGGTCGATCTTCTTGGAGTCTTCGGTACCGATGGCCATGCGTAGACCGAGGGGACTGGCGATGATTATGTCGGAGTTGTAGAATTGAGAGAAATACTTCACGGTCTTGCGAGTGAACTTCACTCCCAGACGGAACATGTCGTCGTCGTTTCCAGCGAACAATTCTCGGAAATCCTCAGTCTTATCGTCTGAGAATTTCTCTTCTTTGTCGACGTATGAATCGTCGAATCGCTTCCTGTTTTCTTGTTGCTCAGGCTCACATAATTTGTTGATCATGTTCACCATCCTCACACAGGACTCTCTTGTAGGCAGGAGCATGAGCACTTTGGGCCTTGTAAATCCTTGGTCTCTAAGATCCAGATCTTCATTGCCCTCTTCTTTGGCGAGGCGAGCATTATTTTTGATCACCCTGTCTCTCGTCCTGGGGTACAGTTAGTAGGCAGCATATAGAAGCAAGGTGGGAAGCGTACTTGAAAATGTGGTTGACAGCGTGCAGACATGTCAAACGGCGGAGGTTCTCAGCGTTCGCTGCTGTCCTATCGCAAAATAATATGTCACGATAGTTGAAAATCGAGGCGGCCATATTCTGCTCTAACGGATCGAAGGATGCTCGTTGCTTTGTGACTGGGTCAATAAGCTTCTTCTTCAAGACGAGCCCAGCTGGGCCGTTAATCGCCGCTGGTAGAGTGGCCTGTTCTGGAGCCTCTTTCTCTGGAACGGCAACAACGGCCTTCCCGACGTTCTTCACTGTTATTTTTCTGGGTGACCATACACCATTCTTCAGGTTGTTGAGTCTCCTCGAGAGGATGTTACTGTCGGGGTTGGCAAAGTTTGCCTCGAACGGATCGGAAGCATCTTCGTCATCGTCCTCATCCAGAGCACCATCCACTGCAGTCTCTGGTCCTTCTTCCTCTTCTTCCACGTCGTCCACATTGGTGATCTCTTCCTCCTCATCCGAGCTTTCCTGGGCCACTTGTTGGCCAGATGCTGTGTCGAGCTTCCGCCTTTTCGCAGCTGGTGCCGAATCCGCCGTAAGGCTTTGTAGGAGTGCAGCATATGGCTTCACAGCCGAAGACTGAACGACGTCGTCATCGTCATCGTCAGACATCTCCTCGTCTGAGAGCTCTTCTTCTTCAGAGCCGGACTCTTCTGAACCGGTCTCGCTGTCGCTTTCGTCACTGCGAGACGTTAGCATCCAAATCATTACGCCAATTGGTTCCAAACTTACTCCTCCTTCTCTGCTAATCTCGCACTGTCGAATATCGGCTTCCCTCTGCCTCTGCCTCTGCCACCTCGGGCACCTCCTCTGCCTCCCCCTCCGCCGCGCCCTCCACCACGGGCTCCTCCTCGAGCGCCACCTCTGCTACTACCCCCGCGACCTCCGCGGCCACCTGCGCTAGATCCTCGACCTCGAGCACCACCTCTGTTGCCGTGGAATGCCATTGTCTGATGTGTGGTTGGGAAGCTTGCTTGGTGCGCCGCGACTAGATTCTCAGAAAATTATTGGCGATAGCTGGGGTCCCTGGCGGGTTTCTTATCTTAGCGTATTATGGTGGGCGCCTGCCAAAATGCCGTTTTGGGCGGTTTAGAAGGCGCCCCTTCCAATATTTATAAAGCAATATGATCATTTTAAATATATCATACGGATATTATGGGCTGTACCGGTCAAATGGAATATCTCAAGAGTTTGATATCTCGTAAAATAGGCACTATTGTCATAAAAAGTCACATGGGATCACGACAAGGCTCCAGCTGCAGGCAAAGGATATCGACCATGGCATAATTAAAATATACCACAGTCATCAGCATTGTAAAACTCATAGAGTATTAACAAGAAAGGCACCATCCATTCGAATCATCATGTCTTGTTCTCGTAAACCCGGCCAGGTATAGCATAAACGAATGAAGTCGCAGAAGCTCGCAGACTAACGTCGCAACCACATCAAAAAGTCATCACTGCTAGCCTTCTCGTAATTTGTCGCTCTCGAGGAGTCAAAGCAGTGGGTGAAAAGAGATTATACTCTTATTGTGGGCAGCTCTGTGATAATATTAGTGGGAGCTCATGGCTCTCAGGGAAGGTGAAGCCTTACAGCACCGCACGAGCCGCAGGCCTTGGTTCCGTCACCGGCAGCACCGCACTTTGGGCAAGCTCCTGGGTTCATTTTGAGTTGATGGTATTTGATCTTGGGGGATCTTTTTTGAGTTTGTAGGATGTAGTAGTTGTTCAGGCTGTGTGTGGGATTGTTTGGGTTGATGATGAAGTGAAGGTGGGGGAGGGGTATATATACAGCATTTATGGGCGGGGTATATGCTTTGGTATGATAGGCAGGGAAGGAACGCTTGATGCTCGACATACAAGACAAGAAAGGCAAGGGCTGGGAAAGATGAGGCAACACTATAACAGCCACGAGACCACCAGGCAGACTTCCATCCTATGATTTTTGCTTATTTTGTCGTACTTGTCTGACACTGCCTTGTGAAAGTGGGGGGTTAGTTCCAAATATCGGGCGTTTTCCAGTCCCTTCAGTAATGGAATGGGTTTGATAGGCGGATATGCTCTTTCAGCACCGGCTTATAATATTAGTATGGAGAAGAGAGAATATTCCAACACCTGTATTAGTTGAGCAGAGAGCCGCCGTATGTCTGAGCTCTCATATAGGAGGGGTTGGAAGGAGATAGTCAGCCAAGCCGTAATGTTAGCCTAGCCGCCTCTGGTTTCGCCGTTACTGGCTGGATTCTTAGGTTATTTAAACCAAAATAAAAGAAATTGCCTGTAACCCCTCTAATATCTCAATAATAAATAAATTCGTGGATTCTATTCCCATTTATTACCGTCGGTCGTTACTTCTCGGGTCGTTCTGGCCTGGTATCCTTCGTCGTTATCTTAGCGCGATCAGGGCTTAAATTCTTGGCACCCACAGCAAAAGATTGACTAGTACGGCGACGGCGAGGTCGAAAGAGTTTGGAGATCCCCCACGACGCCTCACGCCTAACTCATCTACGATCTCAACAGATCCATTCCATCCGCACAATATGGCGGTCGCAGCTGATTCCTTCCTCCATCTCGCCAGGCCCCTCGGGCCCACGGCAGTTGGCATTCAACCCACCACCGCCCCGCTCAATGTCATCGTCCAGCCGCAGGTTCGTTTGTACATATCGGCCAGCTCTGAAATTATGCTTATATGAATCCCCAGGTCGTCTTCTCCATCTTAGATCACGCCCTCCGCCGCGACCCGGCCTCGAACCGCGTTATCGGTGCCCTCCTGGGTGTCCGCTCCGAAGATGGAATGGAAGTCGAGGTCCGCAACTGTTTCGCCATCAACCACACTGAGACGGAGGAGCAGGTCGAGGTCGATGTTGAATACCAGAAGAACATGCTTGCGCTGCAACTGAAGGCCAACCCCCGCGAGGTCCTCCTCGGATGGTACACCACCAGCCTCGAGCTGAACAACTTCAGCGCTCTGATCCAGAACTTCTTCGCCAGCCCCGAGACCGGCACCTTCCCACACCCGTCCGTCCACTTGACCGTCTCGACAGAGGCTGGCAAGGAGATCCAGGCCAAGGCATACATCAGTGCACCCGTAGGCGTGAACTCTGAGCGTGCGGCTGAGAGCTGCCTCTTCATCCCCGTCCCATACGAGATCCGTTACGGCGAGGCAGAGAAGAGCGGCCTCGAGCTGATCTCCGGCGCGAAGGACGTCGATGCCCGCGCGGCCCCAGTCGTCACAGACGCTGAGAGCCTCGAGCGCGCGATTGAGCACACTCTAGACCTGTTAGAACGCGTCTCCGAGTACGTCTCGTCCGTCCTCGACGAGGAGCGCGAGCCAAACAACGCACTGGGCCAGTTCCTCATGAACGCCCTCTCGTTAGCACCAAAGGTCGACGCCGCAGACATCGAGCGCGACTTTAACAACCACATCCAAGACATCCTCGTCGTCTCCTACCTCACCAACACCATCCGCACACAAATCGATCTCTCGCAGCGCCTGGCCACGGCCGCGATTACTCTTGGCAGCACCGACGCGATAGGCGGTAACGCAGGAGAGGGCGGCGAGAAGGGCGAGCGTGGAGAGCGTGGAGGAAGGGGCGGACGCGGTGGACGTGGAGGACGTGGTGGACGTGGAGGTGGACAATCGAGGGAGCCGAGGGAGCCAAGAGAGGAATAGACGGCGGTAGAGCTTGATGACTTTTTAAAATAATGCGGCTTTAGGTCCTCTACGCCTTGCATGGCTGTATTGCATTGTATAGGATGAGGGGAAAGCATGGCGTTTGGTTGGGCCACCGGTAGAGACGAGCATTAAAATACCACGCTATAACGTCAGGTCATGTCTAATGCACTGATTGTTTGCCAAAGTTCTCTTGATATGCTTGCTTCATAGTCGTCTATGACCTATTTTGCTATTCTCTTGATATCACAGTCGTAGTTCGTTGTGTGTGCTTGCTCTGCATATCGTAACTGCCTCATTCTATAACGACAAATTCATTCCACATAACACCTCCCAGACCAGCAGACTCCTATTCTAAATTGAACTCCGTAATACCAGGTGATACACTCTCCATCCTTAACACCACGCTGCACAAATTCCAAACTCCTCACGGAAATTCCCCTACCCCCATCTACTGCACCAACCTTAGCCCAACCACCTCCTCAAGCCCACACTCCCTCACAGCCCCCACAAACTCCCTCACAAACTCCCCCAACAACTCCCCTCCGAAATCAAACCCACCCCTCCTTCCCAACCCTGGAAAAATCTCAACCGGAACAACCATCCCCCCCTTAACAGCCCAAGCAACCGGTATCATCTCCCCCGCATCGGCGGCGCCATTTGTCGAGAATTCCGAGCACACAACATGGTCCCCGGTTTCTTGTTGGGAAGCATGCTCCTGTAAAATGGTGATTCGGAGGTGGGACTCGAGATTGTATGCTTTGAGGAGGAGGGTGAAGGCGCGGGTTATGGTGAGGCTGGACTGTGGGGTTGTGGGGGTGTGGAGGGCCAGGTAGAGGTCGGTTGTGAAGGTGTCGAGGGTGGAGGGTGGAGGAGCGAGGGGCGCTGATGGGATGGGCATTTTTGGAATTTGATGGGAGGACTGTCCGAATATTGTGTTGGAAATGAGACCTTGTGGATTTGCTTTGGAGGTCTTGTAATGCGGTCGAAAATATCCAGTAGTGAGTGTTTGAAGTCGACGAATTTGAGAAAGAGAGTTGGATGAATGGACAGTGAATATGGGGAGAGAGGGAACGATTTTGTGGAATTAATCTTGCTATATATTAATTGTATTCAGTCTGTGTCAAAATTTGCGACGATAGGGTTGAGTAAAACGCCTAAAGAGACCCTGAAATGGCCATTATGAGGCCATAAAACGATAGCTCGAGGTTAAAATTTAGGTCGCGAGCACTGAGTGTGGCTCGAACCATTCGTTTCAACCAAAGAACAAAGAAGTTTTGCTAATCCAGAGTTTCCTCTTTGACAGGGTCCATAGCATTTCACAATAAGAACGGACCAGAGAACCGATATAGAAGCAAAAATTATATTCAAAACATTCCAATTATAGAAGGTATGTATGGATCATTACTAAGAACGCCGCCAGTTCCCCCGTCCGCCCAGTGGCGGTCAGGGCGGCAGCGTTCAACTCAAACGAAACAGTCGCACCTCATTACGACATACCTCCCAAGACGGGCGGCTGTCTGCTCAAGATCCGTCCTTAGATCGCTAGAACCCGCCGTCCATCCGAAGACGAACGTTGGGGAAGTGATCCTTGGATCGAGAACGGCGAGGTGGCGGTAGCTCTACCAAAGTTGTAACAGACGGCCTTCTATGGGTGGTACAGAGAACTGCAGAAGATGCCTTGACTTAACGATGGAAATGAATGGGATGAAGAGTAAGAGAAATGATGAGTAGAGATGACCTTCACTGCCCTAGCCTGTGGATGACCATGTCACGCTGAAAAGGTTGCATTTTTCACTGGGACGTCGATAAAACGCCATGTCTGGCTCTGAATGGATGGTTAGTGGTGTCACAAGCCAACCAGCTTCGCACAGTAGACGAAGAAGACGAAACACACAGCGGATGATCGTGAATGTCTCTTGTTTGGTGACCTTCTGTAGCAATTCGCTACTCTAGATCACGATGAAGGGGCAGTATTCACTATAAAATCGATGACAAGCCATGTCTTGCTCTGAATCGACGGTTAGCAGTATCACAAGCCAGCCTGATGCTCACAGTAGGCACAGGCGACGAAACACACAACGGATGATCGTGAATGTCTCTTGTTTGGTGACCTTCTGTAGCAATTCGCTACTCTAGATTGCTATCATGAATCCGAGCGCACGTAAAGCCCATGTATCGCAAAAATAACACCCATTGCCCATTGTCGTACCAAGCACAAGGAAGCATCTACGATCTCGGCTTCTCCTTCTTCTCCTTCCACAATGCCGAAAGACCAACACCGGAGACCTTGACAACCTTGAAACGGACACCGGGAATATCTCCCTTGGCCTTGCCCTTACGACCGAAACCAGCAAGCAGGACCTCGTCGTTCTCGTCGACGAAGTTCAAGCAACCATCGTTGGGAACTATGATCTCTGTTAGTCTTCCACTCATCCCGTTGTTCGTCGAATCGTCGTGTGCAAACATACCGAAAGCGGTAACCTTCTTTCCGTTCTTGATCAACTGGACACGGACACACTTGCGAATGGCGGAGTTGGGCTGCTTGGCCTCGACACCGACCTTCTCAAGGACGATACCCTTGGCGTGGGAGGAGCCACCGAATGGGGACGACTTGAAGGCCGTTCCGAGGGCGCGCTTCTTAAAGGACAGATCGGACCATCTTTGCTCGCGGCGGTGGTTTTGGAGCTTGCGAGCGGCGTTAAGACCACGAGGCTTTCCTTTACCCATGATTGCTGCACAAGTCGTAAGTTAGCTAATATGTTCAATATTCGTGCGGCTCTGGCTGGTTTTCGACGGGGGGGTTTCGTGCTCCAAGGCGGTCGAAAGGATTTTGTAGACGCGAGTAATAATGTCTTTTGGGAATGAGGGATATGCAGGCGCTACATACCGATTTATGTGTTGATCGCGAGAAATGGAGGGTGTGGTTTGGCGTTTGTCGATTGATTCTCGAAATACAACTTCGCGAAGAATATTCGGTGGTGGGACTAGGGTTTCGGTTCTTCAGCGTCACGTGCTGTGGTAAAAAATTGGGGCCTGGCTCGGCAAGGATCTTTCGCGAGGCAAGAATGCTTGGCAGCCTCGTCAAGCTCCCAAGGTATGGAATTCGCTCGTGAAGTAGGACCAGCGATGACCATGTAAATTAACAATGACATGACGACAGCCAACTCGCCATGTCGCAAACGCCTACAAATAAAGGAAGATTGAGGGAACCTCCTCCATCGCTATTCCTGGGGCCACCATCTCAAAATGCCTCCAACATCTCATTGGCGGGGCCGTCCCAAATGGGCACAAACCTTGCGCAAACCACAAGTGCCATGACAGCATCCTCTGCTGGGAGTCGCATACCACTTACCCGCCAGCGATCTAATCGGCATGTCCCTCGTGTAACTGGCGATGGCTTTGCGGATGGAACGAACATTTCTACAATCCCACGCCCCCTGCCCCGCATCGAATCCGAGAGCCAGAAACAGGCGGACAAGACGGATGCATTATGGGCTCAGATGCAAGCTACTCTAGAGGAGGTCGAAGTGAACGCAGTCAATGGCATGCAAGTGTTTGGTCCGCAGCATACGAAAGCCCTAGATAGTCTGCGGAGTGCACAGATTGCGCTGGCACAGGCATGGGTCAGGAGTGGAGCAGATGATGCGGTCGATACAATTGACAGGACTGCTACGGGGTTTCGAGGCTCTGGGTTGCCAAGTGAGGGGAGAGATGATACCGAGGGAAAGAGTGCAAGCGGGGTATCTGGAAGCCTTCCAGTGGATGCGAACCTGGATATGTTGGACGAGGAGACGGATGCAGACACGCGATTAGCACGGCAAAGGAGAGAAGCCAATGACGAGTATTTCCAGCGGGTTAATGGCGGAGTCCTCGACGTGGTAGCGAAACTGCAGGATGTCGCCGACGCGATGAAGGCCGTGGAGAAGGAGAGCAGAGATATCTGGGAGGACTCTGAAACATCCCTCACAACTGAATCGATACCACAATAATAATCATAGCATATGCAAAGCTCAATAGCTGCAGGCGATAGTATACACTGATATACACAATATCTTCGTTTTCATTATGACATTATGATGCTCTCATCGAAGTCGCTCATCAATACCGCACTATAATGGTATATCTCCCATGTGATCCCCAAACGCCAGTATTCTTAATCGTAGTCGCTTTAGTTGCCAATGAGAAGGGAGCCCTGTTTGGTGTCAGCTTTGGTCATGGGAGGTTGCATGAATGACTTACAGCCATGAGCAGGCAACATATACTTATATATGGACTCAGCCGTTCTCCTATCCGCGCGCATTTCCAGAAGACACCCAGAACGCTGCAAATCGTCAGTCAAGAATCGTCAATCTCCACGTTGTGCGACGTACCCATTCTTGTTCCTGTCCATAATCCCTGGAAACAGCTGGTGGGCATACGCGCTTGTGCAGATGAGGAGGATGAACACCATCAACAAAGACTGGAAATTAAAGAGGGCAGTCTAATTATTTGTTAGTACTGTATCCCTGAGTTATACAGGTAAGCTTGCGTACCATCTTGAGAGCTGTATCTTGTAACTGATCTGCTGTCCAGGCAGGTCTCGTTGCAAGCAACAAAGTTGGCCTCTCGGCCTCACGGACCCGCAATAACAAATTCACCGAAACTCGGAAAATCGTACCACCGACACCGCGTCACTATGGCCCCTCGACCTCCTCCAAAGACCGTGGTAAGCAAATATATATATTATACTCTGTACACTATCGAATCACCTCTGCATGTGTCAGTTTTGTACGTTTATTTGCCGCTAACTTCACCATGGAGCCCCGGGCTCGCGCCGCGAAAAATCGCGGCCAGCAGAACTTCACCGACCAAGAACGTGCGTGGCCCCCATCCTCCCCAGCTGTCCCAACTAACATATTCCAGTCCAAATGCTCCTCTACGCGCACGGCGATGTCCCCAACTCCCTCCCCGGCACAATCCGCGTCCTCGACGAGATGCTCTCCGACTTCATCATCGAGCTGTGCTTCGAAGCGGACCGCCCTGCGCAGCTGGCCGGCCGGCAGAAGGTCAAGCTCGAGGACTTCAAGTTTGCGTGCCGCAAGGACCCACTGAAGCTGGGGAAGATTGAGGAGGTGTTTGAGCGCAAGGCTGAGATTGATGCCGCGCGTAAGGCGGTCGATGTGAGCGATGACAAGATCACGAAGACGGGGGTTGAAAATATGGTGGGCGAGGAGCTGGGGGAGGCAGATGATGATGCCGATACGCAGATTGTAGGGGGGAAGCGGGGGAAGTATAAGAAGAAGGAGCCCAAGGAGCCCAAGGAGTAGGTCGAGGTGGATGGTTTGCTTATTTGGGAAAGCCGGCATGGTGGGTTCGGGAGGCATTGGGGACGGGGATATCGGTTTACAGGCGTTTCGGATCATATACCCACAGATCAGGACATGAATGGAAGGGGGTTTCGGCTCGCATTGGCGGGATTATATCCAAATTTGATGAGAGAAAATACAGCGACGATTTTCATACTTCTGGAGGACAAATCTGGCCGACCAAAGGAAATCATTGTCATCGAAACTACTCTTCGGAGGGTGTGGCCATTGTTAATCAACGTGATATTGTATTGGAGCGAAGAATGCGTTTTCTGGGCAGCTTTTGCTCCAGAGTCATGGTAGCAAAGTCCGATTGCGCGAGTAGGGCAAAGTAGGGCACCCCTTCTCATCCATTGATTCATCCCACGAGCCTGCATCATTGTGTAGCCTCCCTTCCATTTTATTTGCCATGACAAGTTCACAAAGTTTTCACTTGTGCCCTCCTACAACCCCTGTTTACCTCCAATTCGATTCATACCTTTCTTCCACCTCCCAACTCCCTCTTGTTTACATTCAAGTTAACAAAGCTTTTCGCCAAGTCCACGTCTTTTTTCACTTTCCAGACCGTCCTGTTTACTTTCAAGTGGGCAGGTTCTCTGTCAAATACTCTGAACCTCTGCCTTCCTTTGCTTCTCTCTCAAACCCTGGCCTTCGATTGCTTGGTATGTTTAACCCCCCAAGCTGTTTCCTCCGTCTATGGAGGTACTTATCCACGGACCATACTGACAACCAAACTTTAGATACCTCCTTGCCGCCCTTTCAAGACGGCTCATGGTATAACTTGGCCAAGACCAAATATTGGCATATACAAAGCGCGCAATCCCAAAAGCCATCAAAATGCCAAAGCGGACTCGAGGGGAAACCGGCGAATTACCACATTTGCGGTAAGTGTACAGCTACCGCTTCAAAGGATTATAGCTAACTTGGTTCAGAAACCGCACTGAGATCGCCACAATCGTCGTGGGTGACCAAAAGAGAGAGTGGAGCATCCCAACGGACCTTCTCTGTTACCACTCGGGTTACTTTCGATCTGCCCTCAAAGGGGAGTTTGCAGAAGCACAAACAAGGAGAGTCGAATTGCGTGACGAAAAGCCGGAGGCTTTCGCACTCGTTGTCGAGTGGCTTTACACTCACAAGATCGAATTGAACGACGCTAAGGGATGGAATATGTATGCGGAGGAACCTAGCTTTAATACGCTATTAAAAACTTGGGTGCTAGCCGACTATCTACAGCTGCCAAAACTGCAAAACATCGTTATGAAAGTGATGGATGACCGGGTAGCTTTCCATAAGGAAGTTCCGATAGCAGATGTTAGCCGAGCATACCATGGCTTCGACACTAAGCTAAACAAATGGATTCTTGATATCTGCGTGTGGGTCATCCTGCATAAGAATGAAACGGTTGATTACTTCACTCAAATATCGGACCTTGAACTCCTCAAAGACATTATGAAAAAACTACTCGGAGAAATGTCGGCTAAGAAAAAATTTGTTCTCGACAGCAATTACCTTGTTACAGAATGAAGACGACGACTGTGGCCAGAGACTACAGGATGCATTATCTCCCTACGACATTCTACGCATGATCAACACCCTCCCGATCAGCGATCACCGCACGCTTTCCAGCAGTCGGACACACAGGGCACCATCCTTTCTCTCAAAAACCAAAGCAACTTCTCCTCAGACTTCGAAGCAACAACCATTCCACCGGTCATCAATGCTCTCCCAGCGGCAAACCCTCTCTCTGAATTTCACAACTTCCACTTTCTACCCCTCTCGACACTTGGAGATGGATAGCTGGGAATCTACTATCGTGGATAATTGGAGACACTGAGAGATTTGCGATAGAACCTGCGCAAATTCGCAGAAGAGAGAGGAGGGGATTTTCAGCGGGTTTTTTGTCATTTGCTTTCTTTGCGATATCCCGAGATGGGTTGGAATCCACCGCCGCATTTGGAAGGATATGCAGTATTCAAATTTCTGAAGTCTGTGAAGGACGTCCAGCCTCGACAGAAGAGATCGCAGCTCGTCTCCCTGTCATTGGCCAATGGTCTTCACGATCCGAGACTTTCTTTTCGTTAATCACGCGCAGAAAGTCCTCAGAGACATTTTAAGGATGAGAAACTAATGACAAGCCTCTCACATCAAACTCTTTCTCTCTTAATAAAACCTATCTCCTGAATCGCAGTGAACTATTTACCCCTTTTCCCCAAAAAAGCCCCCCTTTCCCACACGTGACATACACCCC
>JPJZ01000658.1:0-46209 GCA_000750815.1 Pseudogymnoascus sp. VKM F-4516 (FW-969)
GGGGGGACGAAGTTGGGGAGGGGGGATAAGGTGAGGACGTATAATTGGGGGCAGCAGAGGGTTACGGATCATAGGAGTGGGTTGAGTGTGTATAATCTGGATGATGTTATGGAGGGGGGTGAGGAGCTGGATAAAGTGATGCAGAGTGTAAGAACGTGGTTGGGGGAGAGGGATATTGAGGATTTGGTGCTGGAGGAGGAGACGGCGGCTAAGGAGGCGGAGAAAGGGAGTGGGAATGGAAAGGGGAAGGGGGGGAAGAAGTAGAGACGATGTAACGAATATTGTAGAATACTGTACAGTACGTTTAGAACATCATAGAGCCGCATATACGTACCTGAGCGCTTACAATACCACAAGCGCAGAGCTGAGGCAAGAAGCCAAGCTGCCCCTTTACCTTTCCCTCGCCCAACTCCACTTCACATCATGGCATAAACAACTAGAACAACTCCAAACAACACCACACTTCCATTCCCGCGTCCCTCCCGCCCCCTTCCCGCGCTCAGATCCCCTCACCATCTTCTTCGCCATTCTCCCCCCTTCCCCAGCGCGGACGCACACACCCTCCCCCATCCGCCCGCACCACCTGCGCCTACCCGAGATCCACCCGCACCTCACCCCCCGCATCATCGCAGTATCACAGGCCCTACCACAGCAGACGGAGCTACTCCCCGGCTCGCAGCGCGCAGGCTGCTATGCGCTCTGCCGTGCAAGCTGTCACAACAGACAGGGGTCTCGGCAGTTCTAGCTGCTGTGCGAGGCTCTCGCTGTGGTACGGGGGTTGGGGAGGGCACTGCTGTGGAATGGGGGAGGTAAGGGGGGGTTGGTGTGATGGCGTATCCGGTGTGCTGGGTATTTTGGGCGGCTGTGAAATTCGCCGACGGCGAGGGAACCGGAGGGGTGGGATTTGGGTTTCGCCGAGGTGGATGAGGGGAAGGCATTATTCCGCCGAGGGAGGCGGGCACGGCATTGATTTGGGCGAAAGGGGGTGGGGGAGTCAAACGCCTCGCGCAGGAGAGGTGGCATAGCAACCATCCATCCTCCCGTCCAAACACGCGCGGCACGGCACATTCCTCCCTTCCTCCGTGCTCACTTCTCGCATTTACCCTCGGCGTAACAAACACCGCCCAAACAAACAGCCGGCTGGCCGATGGTGGTCTGGGACTCCACACGCAATTACAAAGAGCAAAAAAACGGTCTCCCCCTTTTTCACTCCCCCAACCGCAGCCTAACACTACCCCCGGTCCAGACCTCGCCAGCCCATCCCCATAACCGAGTCCTCGGGTCTGGGGGCCCAATGGGGCAGCGGGGGCGTGGGCGTGAGTGATCGTGCTATTGCTTGACTTATGTAGGACGCCAGATCGGAGAGGGTGTTTCTTAGATCGAGAGCGAGGAGGGGGAGTGAGTTAGGTGTGGATGTGGATTTGTGATAGTGTGTGGTGTGGTGTGATGTCTCGGGGCAGAGTGGATTCGGGGGTCATGATATGGAATTGTTGAGATTTGCACTCCGAGAGCTATTGGAGCTTCACTTTGCCGTGTTTGTTACGAGTCAGAATGAGAGGAGGGAGAAAGTGAGAAGGGGCGGGCCGCGGAATGTGGGGATGTGGAGTTGATGGAGAAGGAGGCAGATGGAGACACGTGTGAGTGCTTGGAAGTTGTGAGGCAGGCGGTGAGGTGGGAGGTGTGTTTGAGGAAGCTGAAGCACGGCTGTTAGTTTACGGATGAATGCTGGAGTGGACGGCCTTTCTCGGCGCAAAATATGCGGCGGTGTCGGGCCTAGGAATGGGGGAGATTTTCATGGAGATTGGATGTGGAGTGGGCCTTTTTTTGGTTAGAGGACCGGGAGGGACGGGTCGCGACGTTGCTAATCCCGCCATCGCATATAGGCAGATTTCGAATTTTGCATGGCCGGCAATGGGCAGGGACTGTCCTGTACCAGGGCAGCTCGCATTCGCATTTTGTCTCCAGGGGAAAGTGAGAGAGAGATGAGTGGAGTGGAGCCGAAGAACAAATTTATGCGGTGTGTGGGTTGTTTTTCCGCTCTGATCTCCGATCGCTCTGCTCCCAAACCCCACTGGGCTGCGTCTGAGTGTGCTGTGTTCCAGGCAGCGGAAGCTAAGCTGGCTTCCCCGGTTTCCCCGGAGTTTTGGAAATTTAATTTCTGAAAACATTCCAAGGGCTTTGCTTTGGGAGCGGTGGGGAAGTACTCAGGTACTTTTCCATACACCTATGCTCTATTCTCCTCCTGTACTGGTAGTGTCGTACTCTTTGACCTGCACGGTACTCGTCACTTACTTCTGATACAGTGCCTCACGCTCATACGGCGGGGGACAAGAATGGAAACTCCCCGATCACAGTCGGTGAGTGGCTGCACCAGTCCCCCACGCCGAGATTCCGATAAATGCGAAAGAGCGCGTCTGTGAATGGGCGACGATGAAGCATAATCTTGGAGAGGGCCAAAAGCAGCATACCCTAGGGCACGTACAAACCAGTCGACCTGTCAGATCTGGTGTGCATTCGGTGTGCGTGGTGGTAAAGCAGTGATTGGCAATGCATGGGCCTAGAGTCACAAATACGATGTGCAGACCCGACGATGTCTTTCGTATTCCGATCGTATCACACAGCAGCACCAAGAAGCAGCAGCAGCCGCTTGTCAGACGGGAAATACAACGGCATTTACTGCATAGTACGAGTACCTCTGTGTCGTAAGCGGGCAGGAGCGAGTGCTAGGAAGCTGCCACGTCTCCGATTCGGGAGGGCCGGCGGTGTGATATCGCGGTGATTGGAGCTGCTTGGATGTGATGGCCGGCCGAGAGATTGTTGCCGGCTTGTGAGTCGACGCGGAATCGATAATAATAAGCACAGCCCATGCAGCCCTGTTTCCGCGGTGGCGAATAAGTTTCATGCTCTGTGGGCTATGTATAGGGAGGGGAAGGAGGGACGACGCAATGCAATGTAATGTCTAGGGCCAGCACGACAGGCTTCAACCGAGACGCGCAATTCCAGTGTCAGGCAAGGTATCATGCCAGCTGTATGAGGACACCATATTACAGTAATACTCCGTTAGTGGTGTATTATAACGGTGTATTATAGTGATGTATAGGATGTATTAGATGCACAGCGTAAGAGTGGAAGTGGATGAAACGGGGGGTCGGGATAAATGAAGCGTGGCAGAGTCTGGGGTGCAGCAGCTTTATCCTGGCTCCTCATGCAGCCAGGACTTTTACGGTTTACGGTGCAGCAGGAACACGGGATAGCGATGTTTGGTCTGATCTGGGCTGATCTGTTACTTTTCTCGGCGATTGAAACTGGACAGTCACAGCAGCCATCTACTCTATCCTCTACATATTAAGACGTATAGTAGGGCAATTTATGAATTGTATATGTTATAAAGGTTCTACTATAGTTTATGCCACTGATCACCACGGCCGCTATCCACGGCAAGAAGGAGATTAACGCACATTCAACCTCGGCTTCTGTCTTCCACTCCTGATTGCTGCCACCTTCCTGGTCCTTGCGCGCCCTTGCTGGTTCCTTCCTGCTCAATCCCGGGCTTTTACCCTCCTGCCTCAAACCGGAGATTGACAGGCACGGGATATCCATTCCACATTTCCCGAAACAGCAACCCCATAGAAGGGAAGAAAAAACCTCAACTCCTCATCTCCCCATCTCGCCCAAGTCCTTGCCGGCCCCATCGTCGCATCTCCCATGGCCCTTCTTGGCCCTCTTTGCCATACAAAGTAGCATTATACCATGTTCGGTACGGTAGCAGTGGCTCCACTCTGGCTCCCCAGCTTCCCAAAGGGGAGAGCGGTGCTGGGCGTTGCTGTGGGTTGGTGGATTTGGTGTGGGCGGGAGTGGAGACGCAAACGCTTTTTCTCCAAATTACCAGACTGCTGGTTGAAGCTAGGGAGGAGATCCCCCGGCCCCGCTGCACCTCTCCCCCCCTTTCATCTTTTCACTTTTTGGGGCTTTTGTAAATTGTTGTTGTGTCTGGGATTCAGATGTGATGCGATGCGATGTGATGTACTCTGCCGCAGTACCTGTGCTCGCAGTGTACATGCGTCGTCGTTCGCGATGTACATACTTGCTGCACATATCAGATCGTACATATCGTACGAATCGTACATACTGTTGTTCTGGACTGCCCTATACAGTTATTAGTATTGACTGTATGGACTGTACAGACTGTACATGCTTCACAGCTCGTACACATCCGGACAGGTGCACAGCATCATACAGCATCATACAGCATCATACACAACAACACCCATGTCCCCATATGAGACGACACGACACATACCGCCGGACCTCTTCCGTTCCCAGCCAAAAGCAACTCACCTTCCCCAACGCCTAACCGCCACGGCAACACCTCCCTCCATCCCCGCCAGAGCGGAGATGGAGATCATCCCAGCCCAGCCAGCCGTTAGGCTTGATCTCTCGTACTGTACGTACAGCGTACAGTATTGTGTGTACAGTACACTGTACACTAACGGCACTATAGTGAGTGAATGTCTCGCCCCGTTTCCAGACCACGGGTAAGTAGAAACTATTAGTACGTTAGTATACGTTGTAAGTAAGTACAGTAGCTCCAACTACCTAGACTGTCCACTCACCATACCCTACCACTCACCACTCCAGTAACCCGTAATGAGCCAAGCACCACTCCCCCACAAACCTGTAGTAAGGCCGGCGGACAAACAGGGGTGGCCCTGCCATGGGCCCAAGCCATGGGTGCCTGCTTCTGGGCTTCCGAACGGGCGTTGGCCGGTGTCCTCTACGCTTTGTTGTCCGATGCGGCCGACGGATGCGTGCGTGGTTGGACGTGGTGCGCTGGTGCGGTGCGGCGGACTGTGCGGGAGGTAGGGGAGAGATGTGGTGTTATGGATGTGGTCTTGCGTGCGTGTGGGGGGTGGGATATCATAAAATGGGTGCTGTGCCCGGGTCTGCGGTTTCTCTTTTTTCTCCCTTCTTACTTACTTTTTGATTAAATACCTGGATCACTGTCCTACAAATATCAGAGATTCCTCCATTCACTTCGATCTTCAATACCAACGCTAGTGTTTAATATATCGCCTGTCGTCGACCCAGAATCACCAGCTTCACCTCACCAGTCCTAGCACACTCCAAACCTCCACAAATCCACCAGGAGCCATACCCAGCTCCTTCAACGGCCATAACCAGATCGTACGTTTTCCAAGCTCCCTTTCATGAGTTCCACAACTAACTCGGAATAGTCTCTCCACCACCATCAAAATGCCACAAACACACACCGCCCGCACCTCTCCCTTCCCCCAACCCTCCAACTCCACCTCGCTCGCACACCCAACACCCCGCCGCTCTCTCGCCCTTCTTACAGATGTTGCCCAGCGCCTAGACACGCACACGCCCTCGACCGATTACAAGACGAGAGATGCAACCGGAGGAGAGTGGCACGCACCGCCGCCTCCGCCTCCTAGTCCCGTCAGTTGGTAGAGGATGACTCTATCGGAACATCCTCTGCCTACAATCAAATGCGGCATACGGATTTTCCTTTGGAGAGCGAGGAGCGAGAGGATACAGCATATTTTACGGAAATCGGAAAGCGAAGCGTCGTTCTAATATCATCATCGGCATTTCATATATCTCTGGGAAACAAGCGGGAACGGCAAAAACTACCGGGTTTGGGGAAACAAAAAGTGGGCATTGCTTTTTTCGTGTGCTAGGCGTTTATTTATGAGCATTCGTTGATTTATCCATTCAATCTTTTTGGGATTACTTTCTTTTGTTTGTGGAAACGGAGGGCTTTCATGCCTTTGATCTAGCGAAGGGCTGTCATGCCTCGGATTTGCGGGGGAATTACATATCTTATCTGGCGGAAGGAAGGTTGGGAGGTTGTATATTATTATTTTAGATGGAAGGGGTGGCAGACTGCTGAGCGGTTTAATCAATGAAATAACATCAATAATACTCTTTCCTCGCGTTTGCGGAAGTGAGAAACTTGCAATTCCCAGTTCGTCCCATCGTTAGCATCACCATAGCTGACCCTTTCCTGACTCACAATTTCAGTCCAGACTTAGAGCGCATATTTCTTTCTTCTGCCATCAGATCACACCATCCATCCCACATCCCTCACCATGACCCCCAATCACCCACCCGGTACCCCCATCCCCTATCTATCCCCCCACGCCCCCCAACCAGCCAGCACGTGCAGTCCAACACGTGCAACCCCCACGCCCACCTCGGTACCAAACCATAGCCGCCCGAGGAGCGCGGTACGCGGGAACGCGTTAGGGCCGAGGAAAGGGCTGAAAGAGCCGATAAAAGGGGCCGTGTGGCCCCTAGGACTATTTTCTAAGAGAGGGTCGAGTGGAAATGGGTGGAGTTTAGGGAGATGGGGTGGTGGATACATGCGCCAGGCCTTGCAAGCTTCGTTTGACCTATTCTGGCGTAGCTTACAAGCCACACACAAACAACCGCCACAAAGCGCTTGTTATACTATCGTTCACGAAAACGCAGTACTTTTCAGCCGTTCAGCCTCGTCATAATCCTTCGAGGGGCGGGCCGAAGGCGGAACAATATACTACTAATAGCAATAGCTGAATACTGCGTATATTATAGTCTGCTACTGTTCTGTTTCCCCCGCTTCCTTCATTTGCACATATTCCTTTCAGTTACAACCATGGTGCCTCGCCCACTAACATGGCGGATTCAAACCATTCCAGCTGGCTTCACCGAGGAGGCGCTCAAGTTGTGCTTCTATGTCGCTGACAGGGATTATATTGAGATCAAGTCGCTGGTGCCAGATGTAAGCAACTACGATGGGGAAGGAACACTAACGGCGACGATCTTGTTCTCGCCGCCGGAGCGGCGCGAGCCGCGGGCTGAGGCAATTTACGATTTCGATATTGACAAGGACTTTATCGGCTTCACGCCGCTCAACAACCCGGACAAGGATGTTTGCGCAGAGTAAGTTTCGATTTCAACACGAACAAATGGAAACAAACGAGAAATAGAAAGTAGATTGGAAAAAGAGGAAACTGTCTTGGGGCAACTTCACTAACATAATGCAATCGTAGCATTATTGCAGTCACGGGTCTTGCAGGCCACGCATTTGGATCTTGGGCGCATAGTAGACAGAAAATGTGGCTACGGGACTACTTGCCGCGGGATATCCAGAACCGGGCCCGGATTCTCATCTACGGCTATGAGTCGCAGCTGTACGGCGCTCACGCGGCTAAGAGTATCATCTCGGACTATGGGAGCAGCTTTATCCAGAGCCTAATGGATCTAAGAGACCACCCATCTGTGCGCTCTGTCTTCTTTTGGCCCATTTCATCTTCCTCTATAATCATAGCTGCTGCTAATATTCTCACTAGTGCAGGGATAGACCCCTTATTCTAATTGTACGAGTTCCCCACCAACTTCCTACAAGGAACGAAAACTAACTATATCTGAGTAGGGCCATAGCCTCGGTGCCCTCATTATCAAACAAGTAATCAATCATGAGCCCTTCATATCCAGATTCCATGTTAACCCCACCAGGCCATCACCGATCTGGAGCCAAGCATCCGCTCACGCCTCCCAGTGCGCACCCTCATATTCTTTGGAGCTCCTCACAATGGGCTAGAAGTGACAGCGCTAGAAACACTAGTCAAAGCCCGCCCGACACAGACGCTGATCAGCGAGCTAAAGCGCGAATCGCCGACTCTGTCGGGCCTCGCAGAACGGTTCCGGCACGTGGCCAGTGACATGACAATCCACACGTACTACGAGTCGCGGCCGACGAACACGGTGGCCGAGGGGCCAGATGGTAACTGGGAGCGGCTCGGGGAGGCATTGGTGATGGTAGAGCGGTCCTCCGCGCTGCTCAACGTCGAATCTGAGAAGACGCGCATGAAGGTCGATGGCGACCACAAAGAGATTGTGCGGCTGCGGCGCGGCCAGGGCGGTGTCTATCCCAACGTGTTGCGCATCATTAAGGAGGCGTTGGTTAGCGCCTCGGAACAGTTTGCGGCGCAGTCAGCTGAAACTAACGCGCTGATTACTGCCATGGAACAGTTCACGGCGCAGGCAGCCGAAACTAAAACGGCAGAGGAGTTTTGGACCGAGCAATACGGTGTCAATTCCAACCAAACCCCCATTCAGTATCCCAGTGTAGCTGTTAACCCAACACCCATTATAAACAATTGGGAGGACGACGATTACAACTTAGTATGCGACAGCTGCTATGACCAGTTCCCCAAGACCCAGCTGCACCAGCACTGCTATATCTGTAGTAATGGTAATTACAACATCTGCCACGCCTGCAACGCCAAAGGCAGGTCGTGTCCAGGGGGTCACGACACGGTCTCGCGACAACTAAAGGAGGATGAGAAAGAAGACCAAGGAGAGACGGAGAGTGGCGACCCTAAACCTATAGCGTGGTATTGTGACCTCTGCTGCTGCCCATTCCCTGACAACAATTTGCGCCTCCACTGCAATAGCTGCAATAACGGGGACTTTGATGTTTGCCTAGCGTGCCGCAAGTTAGGCCGTGTCTGCGTTAAAGGCCACAAGCTGGTGAAGCTGGAAAACCAGAACACGGAAGTCTCACCCGACGAAGCTAATACTAGCACTACTACTATCGCCGTTACGGAAACAGAGGAGAGCGGACAAGGAGGCGTCACATCTCCAGGGGAGATCGGACAGGGATACGCCACATCTCTAGGGTGGAGCATCGGCGTTACGGAAACAGAGGAGAGCGGACAAGGAGGCGTCACATCTCCACGGGAGAGCGGACAGGGAGACGCCACATCTCTAGGGTGGAGCATTGCCGTTACGGAAACAGAGGAGAGCGGACGAGGAGGCGCCACATCTCCAGGGGAAAGGGGACAAGGAGACGCCACCTCTCCAGGGGAAAGTGGACAAGGAGACGCCACGTCTCCAGGGGAGAGCGGACAAGGGCGCACCACATATCCAGGCTCTGATACCTACAGTGTGAAGAACAGGAAGCATAAAAAGAAAGCACTTTCTACATTTATGAGAAGTTTATCGTAGCTAGGTAGAATAGAGGTGGTTTACCGGTTAGCTACAGTTCCTTGTGGAGGCTAAAATTACAGCCGCGGCTATCAATTTACGGTCACATTGCATAAGAAGAGGTGTCATATAATGAATGGATTGGGCTTCAGAGTTCCCAGGTCTTGACTATAGTCGCTCCGCCTTGGTTATCACTGTTGGAGAACGATGTCCATATTCTCCATATTCGTATTCCCTTCATCCATACTCATTTAATATTACACCCATCCGTCTCCCATTCCACCCCGTAACACCCACCTCCACCTCCGCCTACTTCCCATCCTCGCCTCTCTCTCCTCGTGCCTAGCCTGCCCATTATCCATACATATTTTATACATCTCTATCCTCCCCCACGTCTCCAAATCAATCTGATATCCCCATTCCCGGACCATCCCCGTCTTCATCCTCCATCGAATTCACCCCCACATCAATACACGCCCAACAAATTTCCACCCAAACCCCCCAGCATCAATTCACTCCAGACACACTTCCACCCTCCCCAACGGCAGCGTGAACGATGACCTCCTCTCTCCCCACCAACTTGCGTTGAAGACTGGCTGAGCTCATATACACTTACTACCAGTAGGCATCAGTCTGAGGTAGGCCCGTAGTATCTGATCCATCAGGGGTTTTGGTTGGTGGTTTCATCCTGGTCCAGCGCCGAACTTCTGCTGTTATCGAATTCATCTCCCCCCACGAAACGAGAGTTGGTAGCCAATGGCGACTCTGCTCTTCCTTTTCCCTTCCCTTTTCCTTTCCCCTTTCCTTTCCCTTTTCCTTTTGGTCCTCTTAGCACAGCTCCATCTCGGGCAATCTGACCCATCGGTGCCGTCCCTACCCCTCCACTCACACCCCCCTCTCCAGCCATAAAAGCAGGCACTTCCGGATTCGGCATTCGCGTTGCCTCCTCTCGCCTACACTTCTCCAGCCACTTCTCGGCTCCCAGATGTGCCATATCCGCATTCACTCGCCTGGTGAGCTCCATTTCCTCTTCTCTCCGTTTCAGATCATCCACTGCTTCCTTAGTCCACTCGGCCTCTTTGCGAATCTCGAGAAGTCTCACCCAGTCGCTCGGCGGCGTATAGACGGGAGTCCGCATGCCCATATGATATTCCTCCAGCGTCACCCCGATCATTCCCGCAATCCCCTCGCTATCGTGATTCGGGTCCCGGTAGATCGGCTTACCCTGGGGATCCTCAATGCGCCTATACTGTACTGGGGGAGGAAACGGCTGCGGCTGCGGCTGTGGCGGCGGCATTGGGGCCGGAGCCTTTTTCGGCTTTGCTCTCGAGGGCCGTGGTGGCCGTGGCTTTCCCTGTCCTGGTGGTTTTCCGCGTCGGGGCGATGATTTCGGGGGCTTTGACTGTTGAACCTCAGGTGGGTGTACATGATTTTTACCAGGCATCTTCTCGTGCCATGTCTTCTCCTCCGTTGAGGCCCCATCACTCTTTTCGACAGGCTGCGGTACGGCGGCACTAGCAGCTTCAGAGATGAGGCGTGCAGGTAGCTTGTCCTGTGAAGAGGTATCCGCGTAAGGGGAGGAATATGGCGCTCCAGTAATAGGAATTTTTGATCGCTTTCTTGGTAGATCCGAAGCTATCTTGGCCTGGACTGGGATGGTCTCAAAAGCTGGTCCGTTTGACCGCTTAGACGGGGGCAATACAGGCTCTTCGAGAAGTCGTTTTGAGGTTTGATTTTTTTGGTCTTGTGGATCCAGTGAACATTCTTGGGGCAAGGAGGGCAGCTCCCATTGTTGTGGGTCAAGTAAACTTTTGTGAGGCAACGAGGGTAGCTCCCATTGTTGCAAGTCCAGTAGACATTCTTGAGGTAAAGGGGGCAGCTCCCATTGCTTTGAAGGCCCTGCCTTGGCTTCTTGTGCAGAGCTAGGAAGACTGGTTTGTTGCTGTTTGACTAGACTCGGCTGGTCTGGCTGTTCAAGATTATCGTTTGAAATAGCCATGTTGAGCTGCAGTCGCCTTGCTTGTAGACTGTCAGAGGAAGCTCGTGATTTTACAGGCGTATAAATGGCCGTTGCTCATCAGCCAAATAATCAACAGGTTGATATGAGGTCGCACGTGCTGTCTCAAGATCGAAAATACAGCAGACAGAAGAAGCGCCGGATTGAAAAGGCAGGCACTATCTGCCCACCGAAGAAGTTAAGGTGCGTGTGTAGTAAGAGAGAAGAAGCGACTGAGCGTCAGTACGGGGTTGTTGGTCTCCGTGGGTATTTTTGGCATTTGTGGATGGTCTTAATGGCTGTCACGATAGCGACAGGAGTGACTATTATAGAAGGAGCCTTTCTACACTTGCGTCCATGCAAATTCCAGTGTTCCAGCGTTAGGTCCTTGCTCAAGGTCAAGGCAGTCTTTCCGCTGTTAATCGGCCGCCGCAGACGACTTCTTCATAACCTCCTTGTGAGAGAATCGAATCGTGAAGTTCTCAATTCCAAGGTGATTCTCGGTGAGAGCGTCGGCCTGGAGTGATTATGTCCGAGATATTGAGGCCGTTGATGTATGGGCGCAAGCTTGAAAAGGGATGCCATGAACGTCGGTCCGTAGTTTTAGAGTGGGTGAGAGATAATTAGAGAATGCAAAAAGCAAGCAATAACAAGATATGTTATAGAGAAAAGGTTGACTTAGAGAGGTGAAGGAGGATATTGCGATGAGAAGGGAGGGGAGAAGTGGAATATTTTAAGCGTTTGTGATAATGCCAATTAATTCACTGTCAAAATAATTCACCATATTAAAACAAAACATTTACACGAATTAATAACCTCAATTGCCACTTACCCTCCTTTGCTTAATACCACTTTTGATATTTTAAGCAAGTTGATGCACCAAATCTCGCTGTCCCTCACTATTGTTAATTTTGATTGTGAGAAACGGCAATAGTGTCAAATCTCAAGCCCAGGTTTTTATTTGGGAAGTCGCGACGGAGCTGAATCGTTACTTCCCACCAAGCTTTTAAAAACAAGCTTCGCCATTTATGCTAAATATTAAAATCAGAATGGATGAGAAATATATTTATTCAGAGCCTCCTATAATAATTGGGGGACCATCATTCTCCCGTGCTACCAACCGACCTTTTCCCATACAATGAAAAGCAGAACAAAGCGCCACAAGCCGCTCTCCTTGTCGGTATTATGGACGCTGATTCGGACCTGCTGCGAAGACAAGCCGGCATATTTGGCCGCTTCTTGAGTACATGAGCCTATGGGATCGCCAAGGTAATCGAGGCCGATCCAGTCCAGTCCAATGAGAAAAGTTTCCGAGCCTGTGCCAGGATGGGCGGCTTGGCAGCTGACTGGCCCTATAAAATCTGTCCCACGTTTTAAGCATATGCGCTAGGGACAAGGTTGCTGCCGAGATTTCAAGCCAAGGTGAGATTTAAGCTTGACAACGCTAAAAATATTGGGGGAATCCCCAAATCTGGCAGGGCTAAAATCTGACAGTATTGATGATGACTGTATTCGAAATTACAATATAACAAAATGGTAACCCGACTATACCAAAGAGGATGTTACCAAGAAAACTACAATGAGGATGACTGTACTGAGGCATTCCTGGGGGCCAAGTGTGGCATCACCTGCGCCACCTTACATAATAATAAGAGGACGCGTTGATCGGCGCCTAGAGTGCAGCGCGCGCCAGTATAGGCGCCTGACTCTGAGCCGACCTCATTCCAGCAAGAAAGTGTCCCAAAAAGATCGCAAAAAACCGTTGAGATGGCCTTCAAATACTTCAATGCCGAAGACCTTTCTGTCGGCGCCTAACTAGAAGCTTATTCGCGCAGAAAATTGTAATGTGGATGCGCCACGGTAGGACTTGGCACGGCAAACTTGGCATAACGGAAGGTGGTATTGTCAATAGTCTTCACCGCGCATGTGATTGACTCCGGGGCGAAGGAGGCTTTGAAATCTCCTTCGCCCCGAAAGCAACGGTCTGGCCGAGAGACGGAAATAGGGACGGACCTACTTCTCTCGTCAGACTTACAGAATCGTGAGTTTGCCGCTATAGTTGGAGAATGGTATAAGTATGGCCTCTCCTTTCAATTTTCTTGGGTGCTAGGAAGCATTGGATACCTGAAATGGAAATCACGTGATGCGCCGCCCAGTTCTTCTAGTCTTTCTTACTTTTCTTTTGCGCTTCGCCTCAGCAGACCTATCCACCAAAGGCGGACTGATCAAGGATGAGTTTCCAAACCCAGTTCCGGATTACGCCTTTGGGCTAGATCTTCAGAACCGCCAGGCCCCGGCGCAAGACTCTGTCAAGCAGATACCTCTTGCGCGAATGGAAGGTATGCCCCCTGGACACGAAAAGTTTAGATACAGTTTCTAACATATTCTGTGCTCTCAGCTGCTGCAGTGAATGTGGAATATGTGGGTATGGCCCAACTTACTGCGGAAAGGGGAATTGCTCCAGCAACTGTGATGCCGTGGCTATGTGTGGTCAGTATGGCGATCTCACCGTGAACGATGGTAAATGTGGGATGGGTCTCTGCTGCAGTGCCTATGGATGGTGTGGGGTATGTTCTTTCTCGTCTCTCGTGTCTCCATCTATCCTTTCTCATATTACATCTCTTATGTCTCGTCTCTTTCTTTTCCCCTCGCTCTCTCTCCTTCCCTCCCTCCTTTCCATTCTTCTCTCATCGCTCATATGTATTCCCTTTTCTTAATTTAATATTTCCTTTATCCTCGTCTTTCACCCGGCAAGTACTAACTAGAATACAGACCACCGACTCCCACTGCTCCTTAAGTGGGGAAGCCCCTTGCCAATCCGACCACGGACCTTGTGCCATTGTCGCCCCTAAAAAATGCGGGGTTGGTTCGGGCACCACTAGCAAGCGCACCATAGCCTACTACCAGGCTGTAAGCTCATACGGGCGTATATGCAACAGTATCAAACCGCGAAACATCGATACAACCAAGTTCACGCACTTATACTATGCCTTCGCATCTATCAACCCCGAAACTTACCAGATCACCGTAACGGACAAGGACAAAGAGATTATCCCTGAATTTACAGCGCTAAATAAAACGCTGAAGACATGGATTGCCATTGGGGGTTTCGATTTCAGTGATCCTGATAAGCCCACGCATACGACCTGGAGTGACTTGGTTTCTTCAGCGGATAATAGGAAGACGTTTATTACTTCGCTGATCGATTTCATGAACTTCTGGGGATTCTCGGGTGCTGACTTGGATTGGGAATATCCCGTCGATGAAACCCGCGGTGGCAAGAAGACAGACACTGCCAACTTTGTCCTCCTGGTAAAGGAAATGAGAGAGAGATTCGGCACAAAGTATGGGATTAGTATGGCGATTGCTCCTGATTACTGGTACCTCCGCTGGTTTGACCTGTTCTCAATGCAACAGTATGTCGATTTCTTCGGATTCATGACATATGATCTTCACGGATTTTGGGATGGCCTGAATGCAAACATTGGCTCGACGATTCGAGGCCAAGCCGGTATAGATGAGATCCAGAACAACACGGCGCCGCTGTACTTTGACAAGTTGGATTTCGACAAGATCAACTTCGGCCTAGCATACTATGGCCGAGGCTACACGTTGGCAAACCCAACAACGTGCAAAGAGCTAGGCTGCACTTTTACAGGGCCGAGCAACCTCGGAAAATGTACCAAGCAAAAGGGTGTCATGTCGCTCACCGAGATTCTGCAGCTGATAGATACCGAGGGTCTTACACCCACATTACTCGGCCCACAGATGATGAAATCTATTCAATGGGCCGATCAATGGATTGGGTATGATGACGACGAGACATTTGCCATGAAGAAGGCGTGGGCCAACGATTATTGCTTTGGTGGGACCATGGCTTGGAGCGTTGATTTTTACTCGGGCCCTGGTAATGGAAATACACCACCAACGACCACGGATGGGACTTGCGGCAAGGACCACGATTATACAATGTGAGGCAATGGCTTTGGTAGCTGCTGTTCTAGCGGGGGATGGTGTGGTGATTCTGACGCTCACTGTGGCTCGGGCTGTCAGGGCGAAAGCGGAACCTGCACGGTAAGACAGCCTTTCCTTACCCCTTTATCCCCAGTTGGAGTTCCACTATATACTAACTTCGATGCCCCCCCAAGCAAGGAGGGCCCACAACGGACGGTACCTGCGGTGTCGGCAACAATGGCCTTCTATGCGACACATTCGAAAGTGGCCCATGCTGCTCCAACTCCGGGTTTTGTGGTTTTGGGAGCAGTTGGTGTGGGGTTGACGATTGCCAGGCCGGCTGTGGCTATTTTCAATTGCAAGACGAACTCGGCATTAAGGAGGTCGACCGTACTCAAGGCCCCGTGGTACGGGATGCATCTTGTTGGGATATCAAAGGTGTGAGCAACACTGAAGGTAAGAGTGATTTGGTGTTTAAGTTTGACATAGTTGTATGTCGTACAATTTACGTCCCTTGCTAACTTGTTCTGCAACGACTAGGCTCGAGGCTCAGCAGAGAAATGTGGATGAAAACCAATTCTGGGGGCGAATTCCACAGTAAGTAGTCAGCCCCAGCACCGCCTCTTGCACACCACAAAATACTGCTTGGAGATTTGCTAACATACCAAAGATTGGTAAGAGGATAATTTTGACGCTCCCGGAGGCTGGCTCGAGGAACTTGCAAACCCCCTAGGCTTGGGACAAAGCCATGCCACGTGCAAAATTGACACACCGTGCGAACGGCCAAACTGCAAAGATCTGGAGAACCAGCAGGAAAAAGGGACGGCGTGGAAGTACATGACTGTTGTTTCGGCCGTGAACATGAATCAGTACTTACACAGTCTATGGCTGGCGGTTGGCAACGCAAATACTCGATTCGCCGCCAACGACTGGAAGCTCTCAAAGACATTTTGGCCTGTCCCTAAAGGCACAGTTCTGCTTGACACTTTGATTCTCAATGGGATGGCCGCTGGTTTACAGGCCATGCTATCGCTTGGTGGCGGAGCGGGAGCTGTTGCTGGTGCTCTTACGGGTGGTGTCATATACGAGGCCATTGCAGAAATTCAGATGGGTGGCACCGCGGGAGATGATGGTGATCACGTAGTAGCTTTTCAACAGTACGTCGTATACCCCTTTACAATCCACTCTATATCTACGAACTCGGTATCTAACAAGACTGATAGATTGACGGATGTTATGACTCAGGGAGCGCGAACAACCTTTGACAAGGCCAACCAGGCCATAGTGGCTGGAAATGGCAGCTGGCCAGGTGCACGACAGGTGCACGATTTGTTCCAAGACGGCGACTGGGTGGACTATAGGGAGATACCGGTTGTCAGTGGCGACCAGTCTGTCACCGACGTGGAAAACGCCTTCTTCCAGCTCACTGTTGCCAATCTCGTCAACTACGCCTGGCGCCAGCAGGTGGTGTACCTGGCCTGCTATCCAATGTCACAAGAAACATGTGAGTATCTAGGACTTACGTTGCAATATCCTTCCCCACTCCGTTTTGAACTCTCAGGATGCTAATATACTGTGCTTTGCTTGGTAGTCGACAATACTGAGGTCAAAGCTGGTAACAACGATGATAAGCTAAAGATATATATCGGTGGCATCGGTTGTTACTTCCAATCGGCCATGCCTAACAAGACACCCCTAAACCAGGCTACCAGTAACATTGATCCCCCAGGATGGGATGTAAGTGCTCTTTCGCGGCTTAATCTTCTTCATAACCACCTCTATCCAACCCAAACAT
The DNA here is from genome assembly GCA_000750815.1 of Pseudogymnoascus sp. VKM F-4516 (FW-969). Classification (NCBI taxonomy): domain Eukaryota; kingdom Fungi; phylum Ascomycota; class Leotiomycetes; order Thelebolales; family Thelebolaceae; genus Pseudogymnoascus; species Pseudogymnoascus sp. VKM F-4516 (FW-969). Next base: position 16,740 of record JPJZ01000658.1, read on the forward strand.
GTCCCAACAATGAAGCAATCTCCCAACTAACACATTTCTCTCTCTCTCTTACAGGCCCTCGAAAGCGATGATTACCCCTTTAGCACGCACGACATCATGATATCTAGTCTAGAATCCTGGGACCGGTATGGAATGGGCGAAGAAGATCGCAGTCGGGACGAGAACTTCTGGTCCGCGTTCGGGCCGGGCAAGGAAATCAAGGACTCATTCCGAAGCAGCGGCTTATTCAACCTTGCCGTGTGCATGCCCGAGACGTCCGACGACCCCCGGGCAGGCTGGGCCAACCCTAACAGCGACGACACGCCCACCCCAACCGGCATCGACACTTTCTTTGCATCGCTCCATGAGCACGGCTCAGATAGTGCATATCAGAAGTAAGTCATAACTCCGAATTTGTCATTGTGGATTGACCTTTGGAACGGATGTTTTACTGACGGCAATGTGCTTTTTTAGCTGGTGCTATTGTTTGTACAGTAGGGATGAGCGTAACAAGTCTCTCCATGAGATTTATAAGGACCTGGATTGGGATGGAGCCTGGTCTGAGTCTTGCCTCTCGGTACCTTGGGGTGGTGGCGTCTGATGAGGCAGAGTCATATGCTGTTTAAAGATTTGATACTGGGGAGGAAGAGCCTGGGGCGAGTAAGATCTAGAAACAGCACAATTGATTTGATAGTCGCGAAGACCATGTCTGCCATTTATTCAGCTGGGTAGGGCTATTCAGATGTTTCACCCCGCTCTCTGTGGCTCAATGATAAGACCTCTCAGTACTGTGGCTGCATAATGATGACAAGAGAGCTGAGACCAAAGCCAGGGTGCATAATATCCTCAATAAAACACAGACCTTTTCGAACCACCGCCTATGGCAATTGAAATTTGGCATCAGCCACTTCGATCAACGAGTCATGCACTGCTGTCGTGCATTAGATCATGCATTCGATCCTGCATTCGATTAGGAGTGGGTAGACAGCCGAGCTCTGTTATGACCACAGGATGCCCCTCCGCGTCTGTGAAATCGTCATAATTGCCATCCGAAGGATTGTATCTGCACTACGCCGTATCCAGCTATAAGCTTTTACTTACGGCCACTTCGTTACTTTCCCTTTCAAACAATATTGTCTCGGGCTTGGCGGACGTAGGTGGGGCCGTCCAATGTCTCGCGACTGTGGCTCTTTTTGATATTTGACTGGCACTTGCACCTCGGTACGGGCGGCACGGCCCTATAGTGCGGGATCTTTGTAGTTCATTGAGTCCATCTGTCAGATATTGGGCAAAATGGTTCCATCTCGAAGCCATGGGATATTTAGAACATGGCGCTTGTCATTTCAGCTGCACAATATACAGGTTTGGAGCCTGCCTAGCTGACTCAGTGCGTTTTATTCTCTCGCTCGTATCCCGTATTCTGCACAAACGTTCCTTGTCTTGCTGCAACTGCCTCCATAATTGCACAATCACTCAGTTCGTATCTTCCAATGTGGGGAATATTATCATTATACAGTGCCTGCGGCATAGACGCCTATGGCATCGTCTGGCACCGGCCTAGGATTGGGCATGAAAGCCACGTCTCCAGGACGTCCTATAATTGCCCCTCACTTGGCCTTCTTGTGGGTGTTTCCATCCATGTATTCCCGTATTCATCGCCCCTCCTGTTCATCTCCATAGCCATGTCAATATCCGTAATCTCATATCTCATCCCTCTAACCGCCCCGTCTATTGCCTGGTCTCGCCCCTGGTTGCGCCCAATAATGCACATGCTGTCTATCGCGCCGAGCCAACGATGCCGGAAACAAAACGTATGAAGATGCGCACATTGAAGACAACGCGCTCTTCGTATATCCCTATAACCATAAAGCCATCAAGGCGTTTCTATCGTGAAGTGAAGTAAATGTTTTTTGTGCAGGTTCTCAACGTCGACTCCGGAGCCAGCGCTGCACGTTTCGCAATGACGGGTCTTCGTCCGTCCAGCGGCCCATGGTGAAGTCCGAGTTACGCATTAAATTGTATATGTTCTCATCGGTGATCGTTGCGAGTTCCTGTATTGCCTCCGTCAGCATTCTGCCCTCATCTCTATCGTATTGATCCAGTGCCGAAATGCGCCAAAGCCAGAAGAGAAGAGAAGAGCTGGGAAATGTAGTAAGAATGAAGAACGCACAGCTCTCAGAGCTTGGTCGCAAGACACCAAAGCAGGTACATGTGATGGATCAGGCCTCATCCCCTGTAACACTCCGTCCCTATATGCGACCCAGCGCATGGCTGCGCTCTGCCTCATACATATTTTCTGCGCCTCGTGTCGCCTCGAAAAACTATCCAGTAGCACCTGCGTCAACTCCGCTTTCTCCTGCTCCGCCTGGCCGCCTCTGCCGGTCGGCACGCGCGTGTCGGCCGCCACGTTCAGGACGTGCTGCCCGTCCACCGAGCATTGGCGGAGCGCCGCATAGCCTTCGGTGTAGAAGTCATCCGGGTGCGGCGGGTCGCAGGTTACGGAGGCGATGTTGTGCTGGAGGGCGCGGAAGTCGGAGAGGAGGTCGGCGACGCGAGTTGCGCGCGCATCATTTACTGGGAAGTGGATCAGTCTCGATTGCTCCGTGCGGTGGCGGCAAGGTGGCAATTTATGAGCATCTTGTGTCAAAGTTGGAGGCGATCAGGGTGGCGGGAGCAACGGGCGGGAGCTTAAGAAGTGGAATACTCACATCCGTCTGCCATTGGGACGATATAAATATATCCGTCAACGGATACTGGTTATAGCAACGAGTGTGAGTGAGCGAGAGTGAGTATGAGATGGTAAATATTAATTGAGCAAAGATAATGAACGAGAGCAAATAGAATACAACAAAGAGAATTAACTTTTTCGACTGGTTGATAGCCTGACAGCATTGGGAAAGAATGGAGCCGCGGTCTAAGCTTGATATATATCATCTGCCCTCACCCTCACCAACGTCGGCGACGTATCCTGATATGGTATGATTGGAATTGAAATTACCCACGACATGCCGTATCCCCATATCCGTGTTCTGTGGCTGGCTGTCGGATGTACAGTCAACGGCTCCATGATATCGCGATTCTGCATAGCACTAACATCCATAGGGCCACCCACTTGTGCAGTTGCAGAGAGGCAAAGTTGACGGACGTTCCGTTAATGAGCTCAAAATTGTCCGTGAACCCTACCGAGCTGTAAAGTGTGGACCACATAAGTTTGTCATCAGGGAGATCTGCAACCACACCGCACATATCCCATAGGGCATTGTAGGGCATTGTAGGTTATTGGAAGATATTCTGAGAGACCGACTTGGCGGGTATGCAGCAAGTATCCGATGGAGTGGATTTTGATAGTTCGAAGCCCGAGAGACACCCAGGGGTTCACAGGGTTCACAAGATTCACAGGGCTTCATAGTCCGCAAAGAGATTTAGACAGTTTTTCCAAGGGCTGGAAGCGTACAAAGAGGGGCCGGTGGATGGGGAAATCTCGCGACGCTTTCTCGTTACGGGTCAAGTGTGAGTTTTGTGGCGTCAAGGAGCATGCGTCGGAAAGCTAAGCCTCACGATGGTGCGCCACAGCTAACCAATGATTATGCTGCACGAGAGCAAAAAGTTTGCCCCCTCGTCGTTGATCCATGTGTTGCGGCGGTGATGCAGGGGCTAACAACAGCACAGTGCAGTTCAGTACACCCAAAGTACACCCAGTACACATCGGATACGGAGTACGGCGCGCATCGCACATCGCCCTGTGAAACGATCTCAACCCAGCGTATAATCAGATGTCCTTTGTGCCCAATGAGCATCTTGGACGCTAGGGCCAAGGTGTCCCAGACAGCTGAAAAACGGAGATAGGGGGGATTTAGCCACAGTCTCCGCACAGCCTTGTGGGGAACTGGGAGGCTGGTCTTTGCTCAAGTGGCAATAGCACCCCGTGGTCCTGTGATTTCATATGCCATCTCTGGCTTCTGAGTCGACAGAATTTGACAGAGAGAGAGCGTGGAAGTTGCGCGAAGTGGATTGCATTTTGGAGGAGGTCTGAACGCGTGGGACCCATAGCCCATACTGCAACGTACAGTAGTGTAAGGCTCTCCTCCAGTCTCCATAGGCCCCCTCGAAGCCGGAAGATGCGGAAGGATGGCGGCGAAATTTTTCTCAGGCGTCGGTGGAGATGACTTGTTGATGGTGGCGCTATGGCAGGGCAGGTATAGGTCAGCAAGAGGTGCGAGACAACGAAGTTGTGCAGATCCGCGTCTATCGCCTGTCTCTGTGTTGGTAGTGTAACGCGGCAGCAAGTATTGATGTCTCGCGAGCCTAAGAGCCTATAAACGGGTGATCTTATAACAGGGTTAGCATTTCAGATGAAAACTCCGATCTCCTTCCTCTTGCGTCAAGGTTTCAAGCAAAAGCAGCCAATCGCCATTATGAGGCGCTCAAGTTCAATAAGGGGGTGTTTGTGTTCGCGGATCTAATACGGCAAGTGGAGAACAGTGGAAGCAATAGCAAACGGCCTGCAACGCCTTCATTGATTTCGAATCTTATTCTGATATTACATGGTCCCAATTTGGCAAGGGCAACCAACTATCGGCGGAAGGATAACCGTGATGCTTGAGTAGCTGTAATGTTGGCGCTAATGCAAACTGGGCAACAAGGCTTAACGCCCTCACTCCGTATTCCCGTACCAATTGCCTCAGTCCTTCTCGGCAATAGCCTGCAGACGCTCATCTATCTCTTCCTCGGTCAACGCTCTGAAACTCGGGTCGGGCCCTTCCTTGCCGTCCGCACGCGGTCCTCCAGCAATGCCGATCTCCAACTCCCCCTTCTTGAAGTCCACGCTAAGGACAGTGCTTAAGGTGGTTATGGCCAGCTCGACAACCTCCTCCCAGCTACCCTCTGCATTGTCCTTGTTCTTGAGCTTCTTCTCCAAGTGGTTGAATGCCTCCTGCTGCTTTGGGCCCGATGCCGTGGCCTTGTAACCTGTGTAATAACCAGCGGGGTCGCACTTGTAGAGCTGAGGGCCATTTTCGAAGTCGAGGGACACGAGGGTGGTCGAGACACCATATGGGCGCATGTAGGCCTACAGATTGTAAGTATTCGGCGTAGCAGGCTGAACCGGCGATTTGGGAATTTTGCTACTTACGCGCTGAGTATACACCTGGGATATGTTCGCCAACCTCTTGGCTAATACGTCGCACGGCATCTCGTATCCATACTTGTATCTGAACTCAGCAGCTTCACCGCGAGCTCTCGTCACCCACGCCCTCGAATCTGCGATCGAACCGGTCATGACACATCCTACGGATGTGGAGAGCTTGAAGATATGGGAGACGGAAGATGGGTCGATGAGCTTGTCCTGCACACGCCGTGTTAGCTGAGTCTTGAAGGTTTCGGAGAGTGGTGAACGTACGGGAACTTTCTTTTGTGATAATACTACGGCGCAGTCCTTCCCCCTGATGCCGATCGACATGATATTTGCTGCGGTAACAGCTTTGAAGGCATACTCTGTTTGGCGAAGCTGATTAGCTATGCTCTCTGAAACCACGGAGCTTCTCTCGGTCGGTCGTAGTCCGCTTCACCGATCCCCTTCCGATGATAATAGGCATGTGTAGCTTACCAACTTGATACAGTCGTCCTTGGTCAGAAAAGATGGTGATGTGCCTATCATAGGCGGCGCTGTCTGTTCATTGAAGTGGTCAGCCGTGCCAATCCAAGGCTGTTGGAGCTCCGGAATGGCTCAACGTACTAGACATCTTGACGTCTTAATCTGGGTTGAATAGCTGTAGTGTTGTTATACGTCTCTCGAAGTTGTTAAGCTTGCATTTGCTCGTGGATGGAAGATGAGTTGCATTCAAGGTTGATAGCTGGGGTGAGACGTCAACACGCGGTGCCTGGAAGCACTGACGACTTGCTAGCGCCAAAGCTCGCGGCCGCGCGAAGCGAGGCTGCAGCCCGATAACAAAAAAAGTCTATGAAATTCATCTGAGGTGCCGCGACGTATATATTTTTGCAAAACTCAACATAGGCTCACTGATTGGGCTATGAACGATTTAAAATCTTTGCGCATAATACACCAGCAATTAAAACATCAGCAATGTCCACCTCCTCGACTTCATCCCCGCGTATCCCCGCATGGAAACGCCTGGGGCTTAAGCTCAAATCCGAAGGCGATGCACCTTCACCAGTAGCTGCTGCAGCGCCCACCGAATACGTGGCTGCGGAACAGCCAAAGAGAAAGCGCGCATCCGATGAAGTTGAATCAACACCTATCAAGAAGTCCAAAAAGTCGCTCAAAAAGGCCGATTCCACTATATCTTCAACCCCAACAGCCGTGCCCGATGATGGCCTAGGCCGGCGCAAGTCGGTTGCGTTTACGCCAGAGACAAAAACAGAGGACGGTGACAGCATAAAACAACTGTTTAGCTCTTGGGTTGCCGAACAGAAGAAGCTTGATCCTTCCTTCGCCAGCAAGAACGACCAGCCATCATTACAGACCCCCGCACCAACCACCGTCGACGAGAAGGTCGATACCACATTACCTGAGCCAGAGCGACGAGTCAAGCGTGTGAAGTCTACCAAGCCAGACGAGAAGACAAAAGCCAAGAAGAAATCCAAGGTGGTGAAGTCGAAGCCCATCGACCCAGCACTCACCTACTTGACCCAGTTCCACAGTGACAAGGCAAACTGGAAGTTCAACAAGATCAACCAAATCTCAGTCCTCAAGAACGCCTTTGACATCGACCTCATCCCTACCGAATACAACCAACCACTTTACGAGTACATCGCCGGTCTAAAAGGCGTAGCACGAGTGCACCTGAGAGACCGCGCACTCGCCCTCAGAGACCAAGACGTCGAGGAAGGCGGAAAAGCCTTCACAGCCAAAATGACAGACCAAGAACGGGCGAAGAAACAAGAAGAGTATCAGACGGCTGTGGAGGAGTATATCGCGACCATGACAGCTACGGCCATTTCTTCGAGGACAGGTTACGAGGAGGGTGTGCTACTTGGTCTTGACCCGGACAATGCAATGAAGCAGCGAATGGCGAAGAGAATGAGAGCTGAGCGCGTTCTGAATTTGTTGGCGAGCACACCAGGTGATCCAACTGATTATGCGCCTGTGGTGAGCAACAGCAAGCCAGTGGAGGTGGCTAAGGCACAGCCAGTGAGTCTTGAGGGCGACAAACCAGTCAAGACTGTGAGGAAGAGGAAGCAGAGGACAGCGGTGTATGAGAGCGACAGTTCTTCGTCATCGGATTCGGATTCGGACTCGGACAGCGGCACGTCAGAAGACGACAGTGATGACGAAGGCCCATCCAAAAAATCAGACTCGGATTCTGATTCCGATAGCTCGAGTGGCTCTTCTGAATCCAGTTCTGGGGACTCATCGGATTCAGATGACTCAGATAGCAGCAGTAGCAGCGACAGCGATGGTGACGAGAGCGACTGAGGATGGGAATTGTGCATTTGATACCCCAAGAACAGCGCAGTTTGGGTACACTGCGGAAATGGCGTCTTGGTGCTGCTATTGCATGGTTCAGGGTTCGACTAAATGGTCCCCCTCATCCCTTTCAAATATATCCTTTACACATGATTGGATGTATGTTTGTTCAGGGAGCTATATGGGATATAGGGTATCATTAGACCACGAACGCATGGAAATGAAGCCATGAACTTCAATATGTCCCTTTTCTCATACAACGAATGTAATGTGATTTGATTAAGCCACACTTTGTTCTCGTCGTTAGCCCTTCCTTGGATGCTTCCTCGCCTGGAAGTCGTACGACCAGTTATAAAGTATCTTACAACACGTTTGGCACAGTAGGAACAGAGAATGAACAAATAAAAATCGTCAAATTCGTCTACAGGGTATATGTCTATATAAACCCAATCATGAAACTCCACTTCCAACCACAAAACTCCAGCCCATATCCAACGCTACCAAACCCAGCCCACCTACCGCCATCTGGACCATATAAATTCCACCCAACTCCATAAATCTAAATGTCCAAATCTCAAGTCTTGCCTAACTCCACCCGTCCCCTTTATCCAATTCTATCAGAGCCCTCCACCACCGTCGCGTTAATCGTTCCATATGTCACCGCCCTCCCCGCATCGACATCCAACGCAACAACACTCGGCTCCACCCCATCCTCCGCCTCACTCGTCGCCTCACTCAACAACGGGCTCCTCTCCACATCCTCCAGCACCTTCGTCCTCTTCCTCCCCTTCCGAATCCGTATCAACATCGTATGACCCCACTTCACGTGTCTCCCCACCGTATATCCCGTAATCCCCACCAACACCAGCGCCAGAAACCCTCCACACACCCAAGCCCAGTTATACAGCCAGTTCAGGAGCCACAGCCGCGGCGCTATCGTCGTGCTGACCTCGCATACCCCCTGGATACACACATCGGGGCGGCCCAGGCCCTTGTAGCGCGGGCCGAAGGGGCCGTCGACGAACTTCCGCTCGCCGATGATGGGGGCTTGGTACTGTCGGGGGTCGTCGGAAGGGTACCCCTTGTCGCCCCAGCAGCCGGCGTAGAAGAACCAGCTAGTAGGGGCTTTGGGGTTCTCGAGACTAGCCGTGAGATTGCCGGGCGAGAAATATGTGGTGGATACCTCCGACTCGGCGAACACACCGACGTCGATGGACTTCCAACCGACGTCGGTGTGGTCGTCGGGGGAGGTGTAGTGGTAGGAGAGGACGTTCAAGGCGGGGTCCCAGAGTGGGCCCTTCGAGGTTGAGTCGTGCAGGATGGCGAAGGGGAGGACGTACGCCTGGATTCCGGGTGTGGCGTACATGGCATGGCTGCCTTTGGCGGAATAGATTACGGGCTGTGAAATATTAGCCGCCATCACACTATATTAAAGGCACTGGATGGATGACTTACGCGTTTGCCATACTTTTCCATGGCGCCAAAGGTGTAAGTTCGCCCACCCGTATGTTGGCTTATAAACATCGTCTCTGGAACCCCGTTTCGGAATTTCATGACGCTATGCTCCCAATCCCCAACATGGTCTCCAAAGCCAACCCCAAAAACGCTGTTTCCGAGGTTGTAGCTGTAGAAGTAGAACCAGAATGCAAGTATGACGCCATCATCCTTCTCAACCACAGTCAAGACGGCTGGTGCGGGACTTCGTCCTCCTGTCTTGTTGATCTTCTTCTGCTTCTTACTTTTCTTGCTCTTGCCATCCGACGAAGCTGAATCCGTCGCATTGACTCCTGGGGTGACGGGTGGCGGTACGGGCATATTATGCGCGCTCAGCATCCAAGCCGGGCTCGTGGATACATCATCCCGACTCTGGAGATAAAGGTGGCGGCCGTGGTTGTACTTGTTAATATCCCTCAAATTTGATAATGTGGGATCCTGGTCTTTCCTTGGCACAGGCGTGTAGTCCACATATGGTTTCGTGTGAAGCAAATGCTCGTCCATCAGACTGGGCCAGTGTATTTCGTCTTCGGCGAGATGCACCAGGGGTGCATACTCGAAAACATAGCTCGGGATTTCTTTTTGTAATATTTCATCGCCGCCAGCCCCGGTTGGCGTATCACTTCCCAGCCATTCTGAATTGACCGGGGTGTCGAACTGGTCCTGCTCTAGCGCTTGAACAGAACCGATCACTCCGACCGACAGCGCAAGTATGCGCAGTGTGGAATATAACATCTAAGCGGACTATTGTCTCATAGGACCCGATGTGTATAGATGTCGAATGGTATTTCTCGTTCGCAAATTTTTGGCTCGACCAAAATCGTCCGAATAGTAAGACGGCTGCCTCGATGTCGCCCCAAGTCTTATCAGGTAGTCTTTATGTACGGCGAGCAGACGCAAGGTAGTCCCAGGCGACCTGTATTCTCCAGACTATAATACAAACAGTATTCCGAGAGGAAGATCGCAGTGTTGGCGACTATGCGTTGTTGCTGCGTTCAAACGTCCCTTGCCTTTGTGATAATCCGGGCCTGCCGGGTGACGTCTGTAAAAAGTCGCAGCTGATCAAAAATGGCGATTCTCGTTTTATATCCACCCAGTGTTCGCTCTCAGTCCAAGAACGTGTACATAGTTCGCATGAAGATATACAGGCCCAGCAGAATAGTCAGAATAGTCAATAATTGAGAATATGGCCTATGGAAGGAAGTGTTACACGCACGCCGTCTGCGTAGTCAATGAATCGTAGGGCGCTTAGTAAGCCAGAGCGGCAGTTTAGCGAATCGGCGATCCGGGATCCTGCTCATGTCAGCTTGATTAGCTGCCGCTGCTGGTTCGCCACTTTGGTATGGATGTACATCATGTACTGTATATATCCATAAGGCGACTTAGCCTTTCTCTGATCCCTTCCCTGCATGCATTTCTGATAATGAGGCTCAAAAATGCTTGAAAAGGGCCAAGTCACGGGAATATACTAAAATGTGATATATATAATGATCAAAAAGGAATCTATTCTTCCCATAGGTTATACTTGTATACTATACATACGCCATGGTTGGGCTCTCTGCTCACAGCTCATCTTTCACGGCTGGCTTCACAGGCCTTCCCGAATCCTTCCCCAAATCGACGCCCTTCTTCATCCTCCACTTCTCCCACAGCGCCCAGAAGTCCTTCTCCATTCCCTTCTCCATCTGATCGGGTAGAACAACGGTATACTCCACGAATAGGTTGCCGAACTTGGTCTTGTGGTAGACACTGTCTCCGTCTTCGTCCCATATCGGCATACCCTCGTCCTTCACCGTCTCCACTGTACCGGACTGTACGACCTTGCCCCGCGGCCGTGAGAGTTGGACCACATGGCCGTCGAGATGAGTAACATTTCGTGTCCATCCTCCCATCCATGCTTCCCTTAAGCCGAGCGTTTCTTTCCAGAATAGATCGTTACCACGGCGACGGAAGAATGTCCCGTCAACCTTCAGCTCATTATCAACGTCCAGATCAGGATCCTTTTCGTGCAGTGTGACTATAAGGTCGCCGGCAACCCAGTCAGGGCTCTCATCCGCATCGTTCTCGTACCGTATACGGTGTCCAACCGGCAAGCCCTTCTCAATATCCAACGTGAACTCATTAACCTTGCGCACAACCCTCGTGCCGTCGCAAACATTGCATTTATGCTTGATAATCTTTCCTTGGCCACCGCAGTGATCGCAGCGGACCTGCATTTGCTGAAAGATACCCGGCGCGAGCATGTGTTTCCTGATAACAACTCCGTGGCCGTGGCACTCTCCGCAAACATCCAGTTGCTTGTCACTTGCGCCGGTTCCATCGCATTCGTCACAGATCTGCTGCTTCTCGAGATGGAACTCGGTCTTCTTTCCGTTGTAGAAGTCCCTCAAGGGGATGGCGATGCGCACTTCCATATCTGGCCCTCGGCGCTCGCCGTGGCCTCTTCCGCCGCCGCCACCACCGAAGAATCGGGAGAATAAGTCGAACGGATCATGGTGCTGCTGGTGCCCGCCACCTTGTGCGTGTTGTTGCAGGCCCTCGTGGCCGTACTTGTCGTAGATTTGGCGCGTCTCGGTATCGGATAGCGCTTCATAAGCTTCGGCGATTTCGACAAACTTTTGTTTCGCAGTCTCGTCGCCACTGAGATATGTTAGACTCTGAAGCGACCACGTAAAATATAGCTGCGAATAAATTGGTGAAGAGCTTACGGGTTCTTATCAGGGTGGAATTTCTTGCTTAGAGATCGATATGCTCGTTTGATGTCGCTCGTAGATGCTTGCTTGTCAATGCCCAAAAGCTATAAACATTAGCGATATAGCTCACAAATGATTATATTGCCTTCATAGCAGCGACTATAGAGCTCAACTCACCTTATAAAAGTCCTCGGCGCAAGCTACAAGCTGCAAGAGGCAGAGAAACAGCAAAGCTGCCCGCGCCCACATATTTGTGGATTTCCCTTGATGCCCTCAATCAATTCAATGTACAATTCTCGATACAATATAAGGTAACAAAGAACTTGCGATCATGAAGACATGGGTTGCAAAAAGGAGTGACGGTGGGGTTGAAATATTTACAATGCTCCAAAGGATTATGATATGCTCAACGTGGCTATTTCGCCATTAATTGATAATGGACATGGGTGCAAACAGAGCAAACACACCTTAAATTTTGAACTTGGCAAGGGTCGCGCCTGGCAAGGCTAGTAGCCTCTCAAGGTGTCGCAAACAGCAAAATTACCATTTAATAGCGACAACTCCAAGTCTTTTTACAAGGCTCTCAAGGCAGGCAATCTATTTTAGTTTGCCGTGTCCAAGGCTTTGTTTAGAGACGAAACTAGCGGATCACAAACGATGGGTACCAAAAAATACGCCCTCCTCCCCATGGAGGAGGAAGATCTGGGCCCTGCCAAAGTCGTCGAGAAGAAGAAGGAAAAGCGTTCGCGACGCGACGGCGAGAAATCTTCTTCTTCACGCCGTGATAGAGACCGCCGCGACAGGAGCAGAGAGCGCGAACGCTCACCACGACGTGACAAGTCGCCCCGCCGACGGTCTCCACGCCCGACCGAACACAAGTCCAGGGCTATCCGACGACCTGCTGGAGATGAGAAGTACGAGGACCGTTGGGGTGATGAGGAATACGACTCTGCGGAGGAAGAACAGGAGTTCCAAGAGTCGGCGCCGAAACGGTTGAAGACGGACCATGTGGATGAGGAAGATATGTCTGAAGGCGCCAAGGAGGAGCGTGAGATGCAGAAGGACATCGAAGAGAGGGAGGCTTTTGCGAAGCGTTTGAGGGATAAAGATGAAGACAAAACTAGGAAACTTGTTGAGGACAGGTCGTCCACCAAGGATGGGAAGATATTGGCGCAAAGGCGGCTGCTGGCTGAGGATGCTGCGGCGAGAAGTGCGGCCTTGCCTGATCTAAGGGAGAGATCTCGACAGGAATACTTGAAGAAGAGGGAGGCTGAACGATTGGCGTTGTTGAGAAAACAAGTTTCCGAGGAGACAGAGGAGCTGAGGAGCGGCGTCAGGTTGTCAGAGAAGGAGAAGGCGGAATTTGCGAAGAATAGGGAGGTGTTACGGATCGCAGAAGAGCGTTTGCGCATCGACGACCATTTGGACGGCTATGCCATGCCAGAAGATTACATCACAGAGAAGGGGAAAATTGACAAGAAGAAGAAGGAGGAGGCTATGTACAAGCGTTACGTTGATCGTGACGAATACGGCCAAGAAAAGTTTGTTACGGAGCATGAGGAGTGGGAAAAAGAACAGGCCACCAAGGCCAAAGCTCAAGTTCAGAGCAGAGAGTGGACGGATCAAGGCGAATACGACTACGTCTTGGACGAGGAGCAGGGCATCAAATGGGTTATGGATCAAAGAATGCCAGGAGAGGGCAAAGAGATGATATCTAAGGAGGAGAGATTTATGGCCGAACAGCTCAAGGCTGCAGAGAAAAGAGCTCTGAGCATGGAAGAGACTCGAAAAAGTCTCCCTATCTATGTATATAGGGACGAATTCCTCGCAGCATTGGAAGAGCATCAAATCCTAGTCATTGTTGGTGAGACTGGTAGCGGTAAGACTACCCAATTGCCCCAGTACTTGCACGAAGCAGGGTATACCAAAGACGGCCTGAAGGTTGGATGCACGCAGCCTCGTCGTGTTGCAGCGATGAGTGTTGCAGCTCGTGTTGCTGATGAGATGGGCGTCAAGGTCGGAAACGAAGTTGGTTATTCGATCAGATTCGAGGACTCGACGAGCGACAAGACCGTCTTGAAGTACATGACTGATGGTATGTTGTTGCGAGAGTTCATGACAGAGCCAGATCTTGGTGGCTATGCCGCCATTATGATCGACGAGGCCCACGAGCGGACTGTTCACACGGATATCTTGTTAGCGCTGGTTAAAGATTTGGCGCGAGAGAGGCCGGATTTGAAGCTTCTCATTTCTTCTGCTACTATGAACGCAAAGAAGTTCGCCGACTACTTTGATGACGCGCCCATTTTCAACATTCCTGGTCGACGATACCCTGTCGATATCCATTATACACCACAGCCGGAAGCAAATTACTTGGCTGCAGCAATAACTACTGTCTTTCAAATCCACACCACTCAGGGCAAAGGGGATATTCTGGTTTTCTTAACTGGACAAGATGAAATTGAAGCTGCGGAACTGAATATAACGGAGATCTCTCGAAAACTCGGCAGTCGAGTACCAGAGCTTGTCATATGTCCTATTTACGCCAACTTACCCTCCGAGTTACAGAGCAAGATTTTCGAGCCGACCCCTGATGGTGCTCGCAAAGTGGTGTTGGCCACCAATATTGCCGAGACGAGTTTGACCATCGACGGTATCGTATACGTTATCGATCCAGGCTTCGTCAAGGAAAATATCTACAACCCTGTCACTGGCATGTCGAAACTCGTAGCAGTACCCTGCTCTCGCGCTTCTGCCAACCAGCGAAGCGGAAGAGCCGGTCGTGTCGGTCCTGGAAAGTGCTTCAGACTCTATACGAAGTGGGCGTTTATGAACGAGATGGACGAATCTACCACTCCTGAGATTCAGCGCACAAACCTCAACGATATCGTCCTGCTCCTGAAGTCTCTGGGTATCCACGCACTCCTCGATTTTGAATTCATGGACCCGCCTCCAACTGAAACTCTGATCGGCGCGCTGAACCAGCTCTTCGCCTTGCAGGCCCTCAACCACAAAGGCGAACTCACCAAGATCGGACGCCAGATGGCCGAGTTCCCCACCGACCCCATGCTCGCAAAATCCATCCTCGCCGCCGACAAACTCGGCTGCGTCGAAGAGGTCCTCAGTATTGTAGCCATGCTCTCCGAAGCCTCGGCCCTCTTCTTCCGCCCCAAAGACAAGAAGATCCACGCTGACAGCGCGCGCGCACGCTTCACCGTCAAGGAAGGCGGCGATCACCTCACACTCCTGAATATCTGGAACCAGTGGGTCGACAGCGACTTTAGCCCTATCTGGAGCAAGGAGAACTTCTTGCAACAGCGCTCGCTCACACGTGCTCGCGATGTTCGCGATCAACTTGCTAAACTGTGCGAGCGTGTCGAGGTCACCATCAGCAGTGTAGGCGCGGCAGACATAGTGCCGATCTCCAAGGCTATCACGGCGGGCTTCTTCCCCAACGCGTCGAGACTGCAGCGTGGTGGCGATAGCTACAGGACTGTGAAGAACAATAATACGGTGTATGTGCATCCCAGCAGTGTGCTGATGGATGCGAATCCGCCGATTAAGATGGTTGTTTATTATGAGTTGGTGCAGACGACTAAGGAGTATATGAGGAGTTGTTTGCCGATTAAGGCGGAGTGGCTCACGGAGGCGGCGCCGCACTTTCATAAGAAGAAGGATCTTGAGGAGTTGGAGGAGAGGAAGATGCCCAAGGGAAGGTAAAATAGATGTGGGCTTGGTGTGGCATCTGTATGCATATATCTAAGGCACATAAAAATGGAATCAAACTGAATATATTGACCTTGTAATTCTTGTCACAAATAAATAGCAATATAGATGTTGGACGAAGGCATATATATTGTATGGTATGAGTTATCCACATCATCCTTCCAGTATCTAGACTACAGATTCACACCATCCGCATCGCCAACGCCAGACCACAAGATACATTTTTTACCCAACCCGTTAATATGCAAAGACCGAACTCCACGCTATCAAACCTTCCATGCAATATCACCTCCCGACCCACTGCCTTAAGCCGCAACGGCACGTCCAGCCATCAGCATCCCAAGCATACCCTCAGTTTGGCATGCCTGCTGTGCTCGCTCCACCTCTGCCCTAACCCGGCGATGCAGCCACTTAACACCCTTCTCCAGCTCCTCGCTCGCACCCACGTGCTCGCTGTACAGATCCAGAAGCAGGAGAGCCGCATCAACGCATGTGCTTACATACCGCGGATCGATGATGTACTTTGCGACCCATCGCAGAATCGGCATCACGGTCGTCTCATCACGGCCACTGAACGCCTCGCGCATCGCCGACCGGTGCTTCAGCGCCGTAAGCACAGATAGCACAACCACAGGCGGCAAGTTGCTGCTTAGCACCGTATCCAGAGCAGCGCCATATCGGCCATTACGCAGGCTCTTCTCCCACTGGCTCTCACCCTTCTTCCGCTTCTCGTTCCCCTCGATAACGACATCGGCGCCCTCACCGAGGAATTTCATGCCGCGCAGCTTGTTATCCACGCCACGGGTCCGCTTCTTGCTGTTCTTCTTGTCGTATTCCTCCACGTTACCCGCAATGAGCGCGGCCATCTCCTTCTCGCGCTCGCGCTCTTTGACCTTCTGGGCGCCGGAGAGGCGGGTGCGGATAGAGAGGACGCCGGATTGGAGACCGACGGCGAGGTGCTTGTCTGTGTGGTCTGCGGAAGGCACCACGGCCACGGACAGGATGGGGGAGCTGTATTTCGACCCTGCAACCGAGTTCCAGGATGTTGTCTCGAAGACCTTCAGATGTCCATCGAGGGCACCGGAAACAAGGCGTGTGCCATTCGATGCCAGGCACAGAGCTGTAACAGTCTTTTGGTGGTTCTTGATAATGTGCAGCGGCTTTCCGGCCACGAGGTCGAGAACGGATATTTGTGCTTCGGAGGAGGCGATAAGTGTTGTTCCAGAAGGCATTGGAAGGACTGCTTCGACAGGCGCAGCGTGCTTGAACGTCATGGCTGCGCGAGTAGGAGTGCGGGGATCCCAAATGCGGACAGTCGAATCGTAGGAACCAGACGCAACCATATTGCTCAGCATGCCTGGCATGAACGCTGCTGACCTGACATAATCGCCGTGGCCAATAAACTTTGTAGTGCTCTGTCCGCTGGGCAGATCCCAGAGTCGTACTGTACGGTCGTCGGAAGCAGACATGAGGGTGGTAAGCTCCGTTGGCGAGAACTTCGTCGTCCACACGGGCTGCTTGTGTTCCTCCCAGGTCTTGAGGATGGCGCGCGAGTTGACATCGAAGACTTGGATCTTGCCGCTGTCGTCACCTGCAACCATAACGCGGCCATCGCGGCGGATCTCTCCACTGTGGGCAATGTCCGAAAAGCGAGTTATGGTCTTGACGAGCTTGCGGGTTCGTATCGAGTAGATCTGGACGCGCGTGCCGGTCGTGACGGAGAAGTAGTCATTGTTCGCAGGGAGCAGCGGGTTGCTGGGAGGAGGGGGGAAAGAAATGTGAGTGACAGGATATGAAGTCGGCGACGGGATGATTTGCTGCGATCTAAATGACTTCCAATATTGTTGTTCTGGCGTAATTGGCGAAGGACCGCTGGGCAGTTTGACCTGCTGGAGCTTCGTAATCGGGGCTGCCATTTTGCAAGTTGGATGAGAGTTGCCCCAGCTTGAATATGCAGTCGGCGCAAAGGTTCGAGCATCAAGCAAGCCTTACAAAAAATATTTGGATTATCAGTTCGCCCATTTTCTGCGGGGATGGGTCTAGCCTTAATGTGGTTAGTGCGTATTGTCATATAGTGTAGGTCACGTGCTATCCCATTGCTTTCTGAGAGAGAAGCATGTTGGCTTGGAATGGAGCGCTCAGAGTATCAGATCATTTACATATCTATCAAGTTCAATGGTAAGATAGTATTTAAGGGTGTTTAAAAGATTTGATTCATTCGCGTTGATTATATTACAGTCTGCGTCCTGCAGATACCAGCCTGTTGACGCCACCCGTATAATCCTAACTTCCTTTGATTCCCATGAGAAGGAAACCCCTTCAAGTAAATAACCCAAAGCAAAATAGAAAGCCATAATATGGAATAGGACGAAACTTTGGTGGTTGGAGGCTGGAAACCCCGAATCGAAGGGATATATTCCAGTCCGTATAATGTCCGGAAGATAGAAACAGCATCAACTAACTCATCTCGAGTACGGATGGTATCCACCTCTGCCACCGCCACGTCCGCCACCGCGATAGTTTGCTCCTGGCTTGCCAGCGTTCTTTGGGCCGGTTGGCGCTCCCGCTGGAGGAGCAGGTTGTGGCCCGCTCGGCGTCCCACTTCCTCCTCTGCCAGCCTTATTGTAACCACCGGCGCCGCCAGCAGGAATCGGCTGAGGAACATCATCGTACATGCCCTCCCAGCTGGTGGGTTGGTTCTGTCCACCATAGTTATTTCCGGCATTGTAGTGTTGACCAGCCGGGGTTTGTGAAGTTTGTCTCCCGCCGCGGTGGCCTTGCTGCTCATATTTCTGCTGCTCGAGGGCTTGCTGTTCGTATGCGTTGTACCCAGCGTTGTTTCCTGCACCGGCGGCGCCGGCATTTCCACCGCCCATGCCACCTCCCATTCCTTGCATTTGCTGGGCCTGCATGGCCTGCTGCATCTGCTGCATCATCATCGGATTCATCATCGCAGGGTTCATTCCCATAGCTGGGTTTTGTCCAGCTTGCGGGCTTTGGCTGCGGCCACCGGCGCCTTGTTGCTGGGCAGCTTGCATCTGCTGCATCATCATCGGGTTCATCATAGCTGGGTTCATAGCGGCACCTCGCCCGGCACCCATGGCCATCTGCTGCTGCATCATCGCCATGTATTGCTGCATGCGCTGCCAATATTGGGCCATGACTTGCGGCGTCATCCCACCTGGAGCCATCTGGTTGTTCTGGGCTTGGGGCTGGTTGCCATAGTTATCGTGCTGCTCCTCCGGCTTTCGGAATCGGTTGCGAGCTCCGCCGCCGCGGTTATCCTCCTCCTCTCGCACATTTCCGCGTGGCTGCGCTTTCTTAACTTCAATTGGCTTGCCCAAGATTTCAAGGGGGATGTTGATGCAAGCATCAACAGCAGCCTCCGAGTCAAAGGTTACGAAACCGAACCCGCGGGGCCGACCCGTGTCTTTGTCCATCATGAGGGTGGCGTCGACAACACGGCCAAATTGCATGAAGTACTCTTTAAAGTCTTGCTCGCTGGCTTCTTGTGAAACTCCGCCAACGAAGATCTTGGAGGTACGTTCTTGTTCGTCGCGTGGAATGGCGCGCTTTGGGTCAATCTATTGACATATTAGGTAAAGCTCTTAAAACTTCTGTGAGAGACGTACAATCTTTCCATCCAGGTAGTGCTCCTTGACCATCACAACATTGACGGTTCGGGCGTCTTTGAATGTGAGAAACCCAAATCCCCTGGAGCGGCCAGATGCACCATCACGCATAACCGTGCATTCCTGGACCTCTCCAAATTGGGAAAAGTAGTCCTTCAGAGATTCTACATCATAATCAGTACTGAAGGGGTAGCGACTTCGGCAGTTACACTCACGGTCAGTTGTTTCCCAGTTCAATCCACCAATGAACATTTTCCTGCAAAAGAAATACACATTAGCCCAATAATCGCAATACCAAACACATTCCATCATAAAATGACAAGCCATGACAAAAGCAGCGCGAAGATCTTTTTCTGTGGTATTGCACATTCCAGAGCCATTCCTTGGCTGGCTACAATGCTTGGAGATGGGCACCTCATAAGCGTAGTGTGTCGTTCCTTCCCCATACAGTAAAGTACCCAGTTTTCATGGCATGGCTTCTGTCCGACGGAACAGAGGCAATCTCCTCAGAATGTAGCGTAGATCAGGCTCAAACAGCTGCATTGGAGATGCCCAAAGCAAGGAATATCAGATCTCTCATACGCGGACTCCCAAGTCATGCAAGAGTATGACAGTGTGACAGATCCGTGAGATAATATCGTATCTTGTTTTTGCTATCGTGATGCTAGGTACTGGCGTAGAGCGCTATACGCTTTCGTTTTTGCTAAGCCTATGAGCATATCTAGCTTCTGTCTGATGCTCTATGGAGATTATCTCGACAATAGGCTATGGAATAGTAGTATGCCAGACTATGACGCTCGGGTGTCGATTCCATGGTGAAACCATCATTTAGCCATCCCATGTAGACTTTTCAGCAGAAAGGTGGTGGTAATTTCATCCCCAAGCACATCGGGAAATCTGATATATGCTTCTGAAGTTCCACAATCCGAGCCATCGATCTTCCCCAGGAATTGCTTTTCCAGCCACGACAGCGAAATCCAGCAAAATCTTGTTCCACTCTCCGCTTGCTCTCTCATGATGTGCCACCTGTATCTCCCAAACGCGCCTCAAATCATTGTATCATGATGAAGAATTCTAGCCATGCTTCGATGGCTAGATTCTTGGTTCAGAAAGCATGCCACACTACAACTCTCGTACTTTGTCGGAATGGCTAGATCATAATGTGAAAAGAAATAACTATATCTTACCCGTCCTCTTTTATTCCTGGCCCATGAGCATCGCGCTCTTGCTGAGCTGGTGCGCTATATTCATTCCCACCTCCCAAATTGAAGTCTATCTCATCGTCATCTTGCTCAGGCTGCTCGCTGAGCTCCTGGACTTCCGTGGCCTCTGGCTCCGGCGCTGCTGCAGGCTCTTCGGTCTTAACCGCGCTGGAACCGTTGACTACAGCTGGTGCTGGCCTGACTTCGGAAGCAGCTGGTGCTGGTTTCGCTGTGTCGTCCTCGTACCTGGGAGGGTCTTGTAAGCTACGTCGGTGATAGGCGCCAAAGCGCGAATAATACAAGATAACATCGCAGGAGTTGAAAACTCTGGTGTATCTTGGTGTTGGTTACTCACAGATCAGCGAAGAGATCATCTTCGAAGTCGTCTTGTTCGGCCATATTTGCTTTCCTAAGTTACTTCGCGACGGTTAGTAGAGGGTGTTTCTGATCTGCTTCTTGTTTCGTAGTGATCAATCTCGTCCAAAGCAATTACTGCTAGACTTGAAAGAATTCAGATGCGAAAATAGTATAGAGTTGTACAAAGACGAAGTTGAAATGATGGACTCCAGCTTGATTTCAGCTTGACAACACAACAAGAAGTCAAGAGGCCAAGGCTGCTTTTCTCGTGAGGGCGCTAGTCCTAAAACAGCATTAGCGCCATTTGTCCCCCTGTGAAGCTCCGATAGACAGCCAGCCTTGGGGATTGATGGATACCGAAGATGTTCAAAGAGGCTGAGGAATAACGAGCCTACCCAGAGGCTCCAAAGAAGATGTTTTCGAATTTGGGAAGCGGAAAGAAGCCTGCGCAGCAGGTAAGTACATTTCTGGCCCTTTAAATTCCCTAGATATGCTAATTCATGTTCCTCAGGAAATGGTCCAAGTTGGTGTGTGCTTCCCCCGCCCCTCCATGGTTCAATGAGCTTCAGAGCCAGGAACAGAGCTCCAAGGATGTTGCTAATTTATTTATTGCACTATAGAGAGATCTGAGTATGCCATTCCTCGTACCCATTCAAAGGCCTTTTGGATGCCACGTATAATCCAGTCCCAGCGAGCTAACAGGCACTAGCTCAACGTCACCTTTTTGGAGGACTCGAAGCAATGACAAGAAGCGCCCGTCGTCAGAGAAGAAGGGGGAACGAGACCCGACTATGGTTGTAGGAGCTTCTTATTCTCATGCTGATATGCTCAGCAAAGTCGACTCTATGTATGCACACTACCATGACCCAGCTTGCCCCGCTAATACCCTAGAAGGTCATTAGGTTCAAGCTCTTCACGTCCAAGGACACCACCTCATTCTTCGAACAAATCAGATGGTAGACACGCATCTCAATTATCGAAATCAGCTCTTGGGATCACCTCTCCACCACGGCGAAATTACTCGAGCTTCAACGCCGATAATGACTGGGCTACAAACGAGGATGAGGGTGACGAGGATGAATATGGCTATGATAATAATGATGGGGACGACGACTTTGGACTACCAAGCGTGTCAAGTACGAGGCGGAAGCCGAAAAAGCCACCCGGTGAACCTGCCGAACCTGCTGCGCTCAGTCCATGGAGGACAGACATGGGGCAGTCTTTGGGGGCACGACGATACTCGAACAGCGCCGACATAGCTATTGAGCGCCCAGCCCCGTCATACCCTACTACCAAAAAGAGCGAGGGCAAGATCCTTAGGCCACAATACAAAGAGATCTTACGGGACCCAGCAAACTCCCTGCATCTTATCCACCACCCACCAGTGCCGGACGGCGCCACACAGAAAGAAGTGGATGTCCACAGCCACCGCATAAATAGGATAAACAAGTTTAAG
This sequence comes from Pseudogymnoascus sp. VKM F-4516 (FW-969), assembly GCA_000750815.1. Lineage (NCBI taxonomy): Eukaryota > Fungi > Ascomycota > Leotiomycetes > Thelebolales > Thelebolaceae > Pseudogymnoascus > Pseudogymnoascus sp. VKM F-4516 (FW-969). The sequence continues at coordinate 38,705 of JPJZ01000658.1, forward strand.
AAGATATTGCAGGCCACCTCGATACCTCTCCAGGAGTTACGGTCGGCGTCATGGAACGGAATACCCCAAGAAGTACGCGCGATGACCTGGCAACTGCTGCTTGGGTATCTACCTACGAGTAGCGAACGGAGGGTGAGCACATTAGAACGGAAACGTAAGGAGTATTTGGACGGCGTACGGCAGGCATTTGAAAGGGGTGGGGGAACGCCTGCAGCCCCTGGAAAGGCGCGTGGCTTGGATGAGGCGGTATGGCATCAAATCAGCATCGATGTGCCACGCACAAACCCGCACCTGGAACTATACGGCTATGAAGCTACACAGCGCTCATTAGAACGGATATTGTATCTGTGGGCAGTGCGTCATCCTGCGAGTGGCTACGTCCAGGGGATTAATGACCTCGTAACTCCATTTTGGCAGGTCTTTCTAGGGAGTTACGTGATGGACTGGAATATCGACAACGGCATGGACCCAGGGCAGCTACCCAAAGCCGTTCTGGACGCGGTGGAGGCGGACTCGTTCTGGTGTCTAACGAAACTCCTGGATGGAATACAGGATAACTATATCTTTGCCCAACCAGGTATTCAGCGTCAGGTAGCAGGACTACGTGATCTAACCACGAGGATAGACAGCAATCTGGCGAAACACCTCGAGAACGAGGGTGTAGAGTTTATACAGTTCAGCTTCAGATGGATGAATTGTCTGTTAATGAGGGAAATAAGTGTGCAGAATACAATTAGGATGTGGGATACATATATGGTAGGTCTCTCTCTTCCCCTCATCACTTACACTCCCGCTGACACTTTATACAGGCGGAGGACCAAGGGTTCTCCTCGTTCCACCTCTACGTCTGCGCCGCTTTCCTCGTGAAGTGGTCTGATCGTCTCATGCATATGGATTTCCAGGAGATAATGATGTTCTTGCAGAGTCTCCCCACGAAGGAGTGGACGGAGAAGGATATCGAGTTATTATTAAGCGAGGCTTTCATCTGGCAGAGCTTGTTCAAGGGGAGTCAGGCGCATTTGTCGGGCGTGCAGAGTCAGGATAGGGGCTTGGGCGGCATGGGTGGCATATAGACACACTATAATAGGGACACAAGTACCACCAATATTTGGCTAGATAGTATGGGGCAGTGGGCTGGTCACAATGCACTCAGAAATTTCTTGCCAAATAGCCTCTTTATGAATCCTCAGATATTCTAGAGTAACACCAAGTCAAACACCTATACTGAGCCCAGTACCCATACGCCTCCCATCCATTATAATAACCTTCCGAACTCCAACCCCTTTAAATATTAACATCGTACCCACTAATCAAGCAAAACTCCCCCGTCCAAACAACCCCCCAATAGCCTTCCTACGTCCCTCCACCCCCTTAAGCAACCTCTCCTGCCTCTTCCTCTCCCCCTCCCTAATATCCTTCGTCCTCTCCTCCTCCCTCGTAAAAAACGCCACCCCCTTCCCCTTCTTCGGCGCCGCCTTACTATCCCCCGCAGCTCCCCCCGCAAAGCTCCCCGTCGACGCAGTCGAACTATTCGTCGTCGCGCGCCTTAATAGCGGCGGCACTTTAAACCCAGACGTAGCCGAGGAGCTCGCAAACGCTAGCCGCGTCGCAGACGACATCTCCGTGCTCGCCTGGCGCTTCAACGACATACGGTCCACCACCGCGGACCCGGAGCTGCGCCGCGCGAACGGGTCATGGTTTTCCTTGCCCTTATCGCTGTCGGTGGACGCTGTGCCTTCGATCTCAACGTCCGAGTCGCTGTCTTCAGCAGGGGCGTGCATCGCGTTCGGGTCGTCGATGAGACTTGAGACCGAAGCGCGAATCTCCGAGAGACTGGTTGGGCGTTTGGTGCGGCGGAGGTTGGGTGCCAGACGGGCTTGGGGCTCTGTGGTGGCCTTGCGCTTGAGGGCGCCTGTGGCGGCTTCGGGTTGGCTGTTGGGCACAACTGTTGCGTCCTGGCTGTCCTCGTCGACGACAATGGGTTGAGAAGAGGCGGCGTTCTCTGCATCGACGATCTCATCATCGAGGAAAATCATGTCTTGATCATCGCCCCTATCCTCAATGGCGCGAAGAAATGCGGCGCGCTTGGGGTTCTCGGCGATCTTGCCAATTTGCTCATCTTCGAGAAGGGCCTTTCGCATCTTCGCGAACTCGCGGCGCTTCATGCGGCGTCGCGCCTCTCCGTCGTCATCGGAGTCGCTGAGATCGTAGTCTGCGCCACGCTTCTTTCTCAACATACCAGACGTAATGTCTTTAAACAGCTTGTTGACCTGTTGCTCATCCGCGACACGCTCGCGGTCTGCGTAGAAAGCAGCCAGCTTCGATTCATCGAAGTTCTCGCGCTGCTCATCGTCAATCATGGCCTGCACTGCCTCGTCTTCGCCCTCCGATTCGTCGTCAGACGCGCCACCGAGACCAGCATATTCATCCTCGGATTCGGAGGCTTGATCCTCGACCATTTCTTTGGCGGCAGACTTCTTCTTGTCGAAGTCGGAGACGGCTGCCGTCTTAGGTTTCTTGGAGGCTTTGCGCATGGCGTCGAAGACGTTGGCGACGTCGAAGTCATCAACTGGTTCAACTTCTTCATCATCTGATAGAACCGGAGCTTGGACTCTGCGTTGAAGCTTGCCCTTTCTCCTCATGACAGGTGACTCCTGGACAACATCTTGGGTTTGGTCCGGTGCTGGTGTGCCTCCAATCATAACCGTATCAACGGTGGACTGGGGAGGCTCCGTGTAACGTCCCATGATCGGCGACATAAACTTGAAGCCCTCATCCTGAGTTGGCTCTGGAAAGTCACGACTTGGAGTTTGCTCAATAAAGCTATCGGAGCCGTGGACTTGTGACTGGGAGAAGTTGAGTTGGATTCCTTGAGTCTCATCTTGAGTTGGCTGCGTGGCAGCGACATTGTCAATTTGCACTTGACTGCTCTTAACAATGCCTTGAGAATCGTCATCCACAGTAGGAGTAAATCCAGGGAATTCGGGAGGAGGTAAGTTGCGTAGAAAGGCGAGCGAGTCCTGCTGGCTGTCCTGGTTGTCCAAGCGTTGAGACGGCGATTCCATAGGCGTGGCATCGAAGTCTGGCTGGGTGTCCATTGTACCAGCAAAAATCTGGGTCAAACCAAGGCCGGCTGGGCCTGCCACAGTTATACCCGGAATGAATGTCTTTGTTGCTGAGCGGAGAACAGACATGGGCGCCGCGGGAGATGTTGTTGATGTTGCCTTTGGCCCAGGTGTGTTCATTGGTGCCAGTGCAGGCGACTGTGGAACTGATACATCGTCTTCATCGTCCGAGATAACGTTCATGTTCTTGGTTCTCCTCCGAGCAACTGCATTTGGTGCCTCTTCTTCCTCTTCGTCATTAACGAAGCTATTCATTTCGTCGTCACCACCCTCTCCGTCTTCTTCCGAGCCTTCACTTTCAGATGCCTCATCATTGATCATAGCATTGGGTACGGCTGTTTCAGCATCCTCCATCTCCTCGTCTTCCTCGCCACTGCCCTCTTCCTCGTCATCGGCCTCATCTTCTGAGCCAGACGGAGATAGCTGTTGGGAGAATGTCTCCATCTCTTCTTGCCACTCCTCATCATCGCTGTCGTCCATATCGAGCGGGTCAACTTCGCCGTTGTCTTTCTTGTGCTTCTTCGCGGCAGCCTTTTCTCCCTTTGCGATTTCTTCACCTTCTCTGCGAGCTTTTGTGATCATATCCTCCACCTCCTCAAGCTCTTGTGCCCTCTCTTCTGCCGTTTGAACAATGATACCTCTGTCACGGAGGGCCTGGAGACGCTCCTCTCTTTCGCGGGTTGCTTGCTGCCGAGCACGCAGCTGCAAAGATGCTTGTAGCGCAGAATTGCTGATGGATGGCTTCGCATTCTTCTTGTTCAAATTTTTCGGCGGTGAAGTGATATGTGCCAGCATTTTAAGCGCGTGGAGACTAGTGGACTCTCGGGCCTTGTGAACTTGGGGTCTATCGAAAATGGAATCCAGGTCTTTCTTGGACCTGTATTTCCATTCGAGTTGAGGTTTGGACGGAATGATTTCCAGATCGTCGTCGGAGCCAGAGTCACCTCCAAAGCTTACATTGACAGAAAATTTTGATGCTTTCGACTCGCTGGTAGCCTGTCGAATGTCGGAGGCCGTTTTTGTTGGGGTAGGAGACCGTTGAATAGCCTTGCCTTTTCCCTTGTTGACTCTGCGGGTTGAGGGTGAAGATGCGACATGGGAGGAGATTAAATCTTCCATTGAAGGAAGAACAACCTCGTCCTCAGATTGGGCATCCTGAGGCAATGCGGCCGTTGGTACCTCGGCTGGAGGAGCAGATTTATGAGACTTGAAGCTTGGAGTTGGCGGAGAACTAGGTGGCGTTTCATGCAACTCAGCATCAGATCGTCGTGGCGAGCTAGACGTTGCCGGTTCCTCTACAAATCCCGCTGGCTTGTAGTTAAACTTCGCAAAGAGACTCGACTTGGTGATCTTCTTCTTTGTCTTTGCTTGGTGGGCCAACTGCATATTCCGGGCCATGCGCTGTGACTCTCGGTGTATCTCTTCCACGGCTTTCTTGCTGGCCTTCCTCGTTGGCCGAACTTGTTGTGTCAGTCTCCGTCCTCCATCATCGTCGCTGACTACTAAATCATCGTCCTCGAGTAGTGCTTGTTCCTGGGCGGCAGCCTTCCTCCGTGCCAAATCGGCTGCATCTTTTTCAATGCGCTCCTGTCGCTTCATCTCAACAAGCTCCTTAAAACGGTCAGTCGAAGTTAGGTCCATAGGCAAGTCCTCTGAATCGGAATCCGCTGCCTTTCGGGATTTGGTGGGACTTGGCGATGGTGACACGAAGAGGCCGCCGCGCCCGGAGTCTTGTGACCTTGGAGGGCTCGGCCTAGGAGAGCTTCTCTGCCGTATCCGATTATTCGACCGGGATGGAGCGACGATATCTTCATCGTCACGTTCCTCTCCCTGAATCGTGATTTGCTCCTCCTGTGCTGGATTTTTCTCGGTCATCAGAGACTTGAGCATCCTCTCCCTTGCCGTCATGCCCTGATCGCCAGCGTCACTTGCATTATCGTCGTTCTCTACCTCCGACTCGGCAGCTGCATCATCTTCGCCTGATGATGTTATACCCAGAAACCTTCTTCTCCTTTGTGCCTTTGCCTCCTCCATATCCTTCTCTTGCTCAACATCACTGTCGCTCATTGCCGTCACTTCTTGCTCGTCGGCGTCCATTGAGTCGAGCATTCTTGCTGCAAATCGTCCACGGGCACGAGGCTTAGCCACGACTCCATCTTCAGATTCGTTGTCGCTAGATTGTGCTGTGCTCGCCATGTCCGTCGTCTTCGAATGGATTGGTGAAGACGCCTCAGATGGAACACCCATCATAGCGACTGGAGCAGCCATTGTAGGCTATGATTCTGGACGTGAGGAAAATCAAACTATTAATTGGCTCCTATTTGTTCATCGGTAAGGTATGTAATTATTTTCGTGTTTATATTGTGTTTGTTGTACTTCAATATTTTGGAATGGGTGAAGGAGATATAGAGAGCAGTGGCTGGGTTCGAAGTCGCGATAGGCGATAAATGGCTGTCCCACGCGACGCGACGCGATTTTGGTGACGCGAATGGGCGGCGGCCGGTTCCGTTAAGTGCATCTGGCGCTAATCCTGGAAGGGTCCAAGTCCCTTAACCCCGCCATCTCCAAGCATCATCATTTAGACTCAGAGTTGTTAACATCAACATCAATATATGGCATAAATCATTAAGTTCATGCTGTCCTATAGGGCGCTAATATATTATATTATCTTCTTGTATTAGTTATATTTATTTGTGCCCAAGAGAAGATCCATTTCGATAATTACAATACTACTACGCATCTGTGACCAAACACCAGACACCAGACACCATGGCTCGTGTAGACTTCCGGCGCTTCAACGCCAATAATTGGGAAACTCTCAAGAGATCCCCGTTGGCTGAGATCTCAGGCGCCCTTGGAGATCTGGGGACTCTCCTGCCACTGATGATCGCCCTCGCCGTCCAAAACTCCATATCTCTTTCCAGCACTCTCGTTTTCTCGGGACTATGGAATATCTTAACTGGTGCCATTTTCGGAATCCCACTCCCAGTGCAGCCCATGAAGGTAGAGTCGCCTCCTTTACGCTTTGCTATTACAATGAAATCAAGACTAAATGAAGATCAGGCCATAGCCGCAGTGGCGATTTCGAGATCCTTCACAATCTCCGAGACTGTGTCGGCGGGGTTTTTCGTTTCGGGCATCGTCCTTATATTTAGCGTCACCGGGTTATTACACTGGTTTACCAGTGTCATCCCTACTCCGGTTGTGAAAGGGATCCAAGTTGGGGCTGGGATGTCATTGATCTTGTCGGCTGGAACATCGCTCCTTCAACCACTCGGCTGGACCTCGCCGTCATGGGCAGACAACCGGATTTGGGGAATCGGTGCATTTCTAGCACTTCTCTGGACTCAGAGCTTTTCGCGGTTTCCTTACGCACTTGTAATTTTTGTTATTGGGATTGTGCTATCATTTCTCCTCACTGGACCTTCGAACTTGCCGTCGCTGGCGATCTGGCATCCCCACTTTCTGGTCCCATCGTGGGCTTCATTCAAAACAGGTGCGATTGACGCTGGGCTTGGGCAACTCCCACTTACCACGCTGAATTCAGTCATTGCTGTTTCATTTCTATCCGCTGACCTCCTGCCTCACCTTCCAGCACCGACAGTGACCTCTTTGGGTCTCAGCGTTGGGCTAATGAATCTGATTGGCGGGTGGTTTGGCGCAATGCCCGTTTGCCACGGTTCCGGAGGCCTTGCAGCACAATACCGTTTTGGTGCTCGAAGCGGGGCTAGTATTATCGTCCTTGGGTTGTTCAAGGTAGTCATGGGTCTTGTATTTGGCGAAACGCTGGTCGGTTTGCTACACCAATATCCGAAGAGCCTACTCGGGGTTATGGTGCTCGCTTCCGGAATAGAGCTAGCGAAGGTTGGTGAGACCTTGAATAACGGCGCCAGAGACCTCTGGGAGGAATCCGAGGCCGCGGGGCCGTCAGGTGGGCCGGTGGCACAGGCGTTTAGAACACCGACAAATGAGGAGAGGATGCAGAGGTGGACAGTGATGGTGATGACTATTGGAGGGCTTTTGGCCTTCAAGAATGATGCCGTCGGGTTCCTTGCTGGGATGCTGTGCCATTGGGCGTACAACCCTCCTTCTATATTTAGTCATCAGGCAAGATCACGGTGGAGTTTTACAATCCCCAGACCATGGAAGCGCAACACAGAGGAGCAGCCACTGTTGTCATAGCCTTGATCAACACTCTCAAATTTACTTAGCATTCGGGGCTTAGTTCTTCGTTCCCCATGCGCATACAGCCAATATCCAATGCAAGATACTGTCAGTCAGCGATAGATAAAACGGATCTGTGGGACTATCTATCAATAGGTATTAGGCCAGGATCTATAGTTCGAGTAGTCATTATTGATAACAAAATAAACCCCCCCC
>JPJZ01000659.1:0-27641 GCA_000750815.1 Pseudogymnoascus sp. VKM F-4516 (FW-969)
CCCCCCCCCCCCCCAAAAAGACGAATGCTTCATGAGGTTTTTATCCGAGAATAATGACACACAAATAATATCATTTTACAAATATCACCACATTAGACGACAATGTAGGCTACAAAGTTGGAAAAGGCCTGCTTAGATTAAGCAAGTACTATCTTGGAGCATCAAACCTCGTAGAAATCTCTCAAAAATAGCCTTCCTCTGTCCATGTTAAGAGGTTTCAGAGGTTTATACCTCTGAACTGTCTCAGCGCTTGGCCCAGGCGAGCTAACTGACCAGGAGTAAATTCTGTGCGGCAAGTACTGTCACATGTTAGCGCCTACATCATTGATTCTCTATATCATGACAATAAATAAACTTACTCTTGAGTGTAATCCATATAGTTGTGAATGGAGTCAATGCCAGGTTGCGGGCAGCTGTCACGACCCGCAGGGCATCCAAAAGATGGAGACTCCTGAGGAGGAGTGTCATCGACGTAGTCTCCTGGGGCTGCGCAGCCACCTTGGAATGGATGGTATAAGCCAACCCAGTGGCCAACTTCGTGAACCGCATTAATGCCTCTATCAATTCCAGGAGTAGAACCTCCGGGAAGCGTGGTGTAAAGGATAGAAATTCCATCATCCCAGGGCTTGTTCTGGTAGTCCCAGGGAAATGTAGCGAGGCCAGTTAAGACGTAGCCAGGCGGGGCGCCATAAAGTTTAGTCAATATATAAATGTTGAGATCTGCGACGGAACCTTTGCGTAGAGTGGTTTTCATCTGCTGCTGCTCTTGTGGGTTGGCGTCGTCAGACCATGCTCGGTTGATTGTTCTATCGATTTGCACGAGACGGAAATTGATGCCGTATCGAGAAAAGGCTTGATTTAGAACATTGACCTGAGCTATAATCTGGCCATCCTGTGCCGATATTAGCATTCTCGTTAAGTATCGTAGGATTGGGGATGATATACAGGGACATTGCCACCGGCTGGTGTGTTGTCAACAGATACAACGTGTACATACACGTTAAGAGTAGCAGCCTTCGTCCCAATGTTAGAAGGGTTCTGAGGTATCGCGTTCACCATGTCACGCTGCCCATTAACAGAATCAGTAGAACCGCAAATTGGTTTCAAATTCTCTGTATCAGCAGCGATGCTAGCTACAGCTGCAGTAGCCATAAAGCCTGCTAGAAGAAGAGATTTGAGATGCATTTTGTCTGCTGCGAGTGTTTGTATGTTTTTAGAATGTAGATGGGGATGCGCAGAGGAAAGAGTTGGATGTTAATGGCTTTTATAGTAACTTTCTATATAAATCTCATTGGTATCATAATATTAGAACTGAATAAAATAGCGCATGTCTGAGAGGGCGCTCACTGCCACTTACATTAAACTTTCATCATGTGCGGTCTAATCTCCTCTTTACTGGACATGTCTTAAATGCATCTAGATCTTGTCAATCGTCTGTCTGCGATCTTCGCAAGGGCAAAGCTGCTCTATCCGGCAACCTAGCCTTCATACTTATAAGACATTGAATGTCTTGTATTTTGATCGTGTGCCGGTTTGCATATCGACACTTCTGGGGCTAGAACCTTCTGGTTTGATCTAAATCAGTAATTAAACATCGTCTCATATTACACAAACCAGGATTGTGGTACTGTGCGATCGATTGAGTCCTTCAAAGCATATCAAACCAGAACAGGATTGAAAACCGCGCCCCGCTTGTTGTCTCGTAATACCAAAGATATATTGGATCGTCAAGTTAACAAATAATAATAAGAATATTTAAAGTTGCATTTTATATGTAATATTTAGTCTAAGAACTCCACATTGGTTATAATCGCCTATTTTTAGCTCTTTCTATTATGATCTTGAAACTAAAGACGGGTGCGATTTAATGGAAATGGTCGATATGAATCTGAAGCAGAGGGTCACAGCAAGTGAAGACTTTGACACGAGAGTATCGAGTGGATAATATGTTTGTATTTGTACATTAATGCCCGTATGCCAGCGAGCGTTGCGTACTTAAACTAAGTTTTGATACCCCCTCCCCAAATGCAGAAAATTCAACTCTCTCCCCTCTTATTAAGATAACTAATTTCCTCTCCTACATCAACCGCCTAAATCAAGCCTTGCGCCGCCCAATAGTCCGGTTCTATTTGGTATTAGTTTTTCGTAGTTTTTCATGCTCTTTCTTTCTTAGACTTGGTCTCGCCAACGTCGTATTCCAATCCTTTCTACCCCTGTTTATTAGCTCCGTCTTCTCCGCTCTTGAGAAACATCGCCTTGAAATCGGCATTGCTCTTCACCGGCTTTTTCTCCCCAGCATCTGCGCCATTCCCATTTACGCCATCTACAGCAGCCTTGCCGGGCCCCTTGAACCCCAGTCCTCTCTTCACTCCCAGCCCCCCTCTCCCGCCGGCTCCGGGCCGCCGCACTGTTGGTCCCGCCTGCATAAACGCCGCGCGCTGTTCCGGCTGCGCCTCGCCCTTCTTCGGGCCCCCTCCAATCACAATGCGATCCGTCTTCGTCTCCTCTCTCGACTCAAACAGGTCCTTAAGCCCCCCCGTTCTCAGGCGTCGCCCGCCCACAATCTCATAGCCCTCAAGGCCCAGGCTCGCCTTTCCGGCTGCAGCCACATCCTCAAACTCGACGATCGCACCCTGGTGATCTGGACGCAGCACGAGCTTCACTACGCGCCCGTATGGCGCACAGATGGCGGATAGGCGTGCGTCGTTGACCGTGTCCGGCACATTGAGAAGCGTGATTGTGCGCGCTGTAATCTCAGCCCTGGACTGACCCGCAGCATGTACATGGTTGTTGGTGGCGGGCGGAGAGCCGGCACCTGACATGCGGGAGTCAATGTCGTTGCTCGGCGCTGGGGATCCCGCAGTCGAAGTGCCCAATGAGCCAGTGGTAGCCGTGGCCTTGAAATTCGTTGGAGTCGCGAGCTCCACAGCCAACACCTGAGACCAGAATTTCGTCTTGTCCAGCTCAAGGGACTTCGTGGCCTCCTCTGCCTTGGCGAAGACGACAAAGGCGGAGCCTTTGCTCTTGCCAGCAATGTTGCGGAGGATTCGCACCGACTCTACTGTGCCGTATTTGGCGAACACGGCTTGTAGGTCATCCTCCGACGCGCCGCGGTCAAGGCCGGCAATGTGAACCTCACGGCCCTCGATCATGGCACCCTCGCGTGGCTTCTTGCGGCTGGGGTTAGAATATTTAGCCTCGAGTTTGTACTTTCCCTCGAGCATCTTGCCGTCGAGGGCAGTAGCAGCGGCAGCGGCAGCAGCAGTCCGGAACGAGACATAGCAGAAACGACGGTGCGTATTATACTTGAGGCTCGGCCAACGGAAGGAGAAAATCTCGCCACAGTCTTTAAACAGGTCGCGCAGGTAAGCTTCGTCGGCAGTGGGCGGGTAGTTGGTCAGGTACAGCGTGAGACCCGTGCCTGGGACGACGGAGATCTGTTTATCGGCAAAGTATTTGCCATCACGGAGGAGAGCGGATTGGACGTCTTCAACGGATCGGAACTCGATCAATGCAGTCGCTGATTGCTTGTCGGACTCAGGTTGTAGAGTGAGATTGTTGATATGTCCGTATTCCTTGAAGTATTGCCTAACCTTGGTCTGAGTGGCTTCTAAAGGGAGGTTGGAGACGAGGATGCTTGTATTTTCGCGATCACGTTTGACGCTTTGTGCATCTAAATCTTCGTCTGCTGACTTCACTTTCTTGGCGGCATTGCCATCCACCTCAGCAGCAGCATCTCTCTTCCTCTTTGATCCCGATGGCGATTCGCCATCTGCAATTACTTCGGCGGGCTGGACAAGTCGTTGTTGCTCTGCATAAGCAGCAGCTGCCTCAGCGGCCTCGCGCTCTCTCCTCTTGGCAACGCCTTTCCCATTTCTGTGAACAAAATCGATGGCGTTCGCAATGTCGATTGGGAATTCGTAGGTGCTGCAATGCGAAAGGTACATCTCCATGATCTTTTCCGGCCAATCTAAGGTCCGCCTCTGGATGGCCTGCTTGAGCAGAGCAGCCGCGAAAGGTCTAGTGTTGTCTGTATGTGGCATATCCATCTCCCACTGGTAGTACCTCAGCCAGAACTCGTAACTGTCGCCGTGCGGCTGAACCAAATCATGCCACTGCTCGCGTGCTTCAGAAATTAGGCCCTTTTGCGTTAGATACTGGATCCAGCATCTTTGGATCTGGAAGGTAGGGTCGCCCTGGGCATTCTTTCGGTCAGCTGGCTTTCCCCAGTGCTCCACGCCATCGAGGGCAGATGGCATTCCAACATCAGCAAGATCGCCATCCTCGTCGGTGGCATCTCTATCAACGGCTCGACGCCGCAGATAATTGCACCACGCACCGTACACCATGTACACATCGGTCATTCCGTTGCGGTCTAGCTGATCAGAGCTTGTGGCGGCATGCTTGATCTGCTCTACGTCTCTGAAGTCAAGACGTTCGATCTCCGCTCGTAGCATATATCGCGACCACAGCATTCCTGACCACGGACAGTGCTTCACCGATCTCTGTAGAAGCTGGAGAAGATTGGGAGCATCTTGGGGGTGGCCATGGGACGCAGTGATGTAACCATTGACAGCACCAACATAGTCCTCCCATAGCGTCACATCAGTAGGAAGGACGAGAAGAGCCCTTTCATAAAGCGCAAAGCAAAGCGCAGGAATTCCGTTCTTTTTCCGGCTCTGTATCGTCTCAAACTCCAAGTACTCGGTAAGTACAGCCTTTTGCTTCTCCTTATCGCCGGACTGCACAGACCGTACCAGGCTTAACTCGTGGTCCTCTCGTTGTCCGTATATCTCCTTGGCATTCTTCGCGAGCTGTGTACTCCGCACCATTGTCTCCTCCCAACGCGGCTCGTCGTATCTTGTCACAAACGTAGAGAAAGCTTGAGACGTCTCCTCCCAAGCCGCATGCGGCACCTGCAGTCGATCCAGATACAGCGCTTTCACGCGCTCGACAGCAGCCGGCGATGGCGCCTTGGCTAACAGCCACAACTCAATCGACATGTATCTGTTCCACAGGGAATGGCTGTCGTCGAGGCGGTACCGGATAGCGTGTGCGCCCTGCTGCCACAGATCGATGGCGGTATCGAGAGAGAAGAGCTCCTGGCCTAGGCGCTGCTCCTCCTCTGACCAGCCTGCATCCGACGACTGGCAGTCTGTGTGCAGCGACCAAATCCATTCGCAATATTGTACCCACAAACGCAGGCTGTATGGTTCGGCGCTCACGGCACGCTTGTATAGCTCCACGACCTCAACACGCTGCTCTAGGTCCGCAGCGCTGCGACTGTTCTCGTCCACGAGCGACACCCACGCATCCTCTCCTACAGGTTCACCCATGGTCGTCTGTTGGTCGTCATGGAAGGGCTTGGCGCCAGGGTCCGTTATAAAGCCAGCTTGGTCGTTGTCGAAGGTTGCTAGGTATGCGACCTTGTAAGTACGAAGATTCGACAAGAAAAAAAAGCAGTCGTAAGGCTTCTAGGGCTTCCAGGTAGTAAATCAACGCGTCTGTTCGTATTGCGCGCGATCATGGCGATGTGGAACAAGGTATAAGGCCACCAACCAACGAGTAGAGTAACTTCTCACAATGACGGCCGGAAGCGGACTAGCGCCGGTGTTCTGCCCAGCTTACCCGCCTTGGTCTGGCTCAGAAATTCTACGGGGCCGAGACGACAAACAACCTCACGAGCCTCAGCAAAATCATCAATGCAATGCTCAGCACCAGCAATATGAGCCTCCCTCTGCGTACAAGGCGGGTGGCCACCTCCGGTATATCTTAATTATCTTCCCTCTCAACAATCGCAATGCTAATATTCTGATCCAGTCACCTCCCTTACCTCCAACATCCCCCAATACCGCACAGCATGGTGGAGCTCAAAAGGTCGCGATGAAGTGCCCACGAAACCCGCCCCTCGCGACCATCTCCACGAAGAATTCGTAAAGTCGAAATCTGCCCCAGTGGCCCCGACCCGCGGATCCCTCTCCTCTTCCTCCATCTTCGAAGACGAAACCGTTGCCGGCCCCGTCACCAAGGCCACCGGTCCTGCTGGCACCCCCCGCAACCCGCGCCACATGGCCGCAGCACTCGATCCCGACCCAAGCAGCCGCGAGCGCTGGGAGCGCAAGATGGTGATTCGCGAGATCACTTCGCGTGGGCGCCTGAGCAAGGCCGAGACCCTGAAGCGCTCGGAGCGCGTCAGCCACAGCAAGAGCCACAACTACCAGACGAGCGTCAAGAAGTTGGGGCCGCTGGCGAGGCAGATTACCGGCAAGCCGCTGGAGGAGGCAATTATACAGATGCGCTTCTCGAAGAAGAAGGCTGCACAGGGTGTTAGGGAGCACCTGGTGCATGCGAAAAACGAGGCGATAGTGAGGAGAGGGATGGGGCTGGGGAAGGAAGAGGGCTTCAGGGCTGTGCAGATCATGACGAAGGATGGAAAGAGGATGAAGATTGACGACCCGTCGCGGTTGTACGTCGAGCAGGCTTGGGTTGGAAAGGGTGATTACGGAATATCTCCTGACCACAGGGCCCGTGGACAAATCAACTTAATGAAGAACCCTACAACGCGTAAGTCTGAGCTGAGATTGAAGTTTTCGAATATATACTAACAAGCCGCAGATATCCATGTTGTCCTCAAGGAGGAAAAGACACGTATCCGCGAAAGCAATGAGCGTGAGGCCAAGATCGCAGCACGAAAGACGTGGGTTCAACTTCCGAACCGGAAGATCACGTCGCAGAGACAGTTCTACAGCTGGTAGAGTGGTCGTCGGGAGTGTACGAGAGTTGTAGATTGTAGAATAGGCATATTTACTGTACAATACTAAACTAGACTAAACTAGATTTTTCAAATATCATGATACGGAATATTTAATCCGCCTAAATACGTGAAGTTCAAGGGATTGCGCTCCAACATAGATTAAGCCAGAAGCAGGTCAACTGCTTCCTTCGCCGTCCCCCATGAGGCCTGGTATCCAGCACCACCAGCACCATAACTATGAACGACAGTCCTCCCATCCATAGCCTCCCTCTCGACCCTCGCGCCTCCCTTTCTGCTCGGCCTCAACCCAAGACCATGTTTGATGACCTTAAGATCCTCCGGCTTGCCTAGCGCTGGGCAAAGCTCACAGCAGCGTTTCTTGATGTCCTCCGCAAGTTCGAGGCTCACTTCGCCCGTCCATACGCCATCTAGTCTACAGCCGCCGAGGATAACACCTCCGTACTTGCCACGGGGGAAGACGTAGGTAGTATCTGAGTGCGTCCGCTGTGGCGAGCGGAAGTACATCTTCTCAATTGGAGTCTTTGGGCTCTCGACGAGGATCACTTGTCCCTATATGTCGTTAGAAATAGTCTGTAGAACAGTGGGTTATCGGGTATACCATTGTTGGGTAAAGTTCCTTATCCTCAACTCCCCCGAGGCTATAGCTTCCTATGCCAGTGCAGTTCAAGAAACCATCTGCTTCTGGAAACTCCTCGAACGCCTCCTTGATATCCCCAATTACCTTTCGGCGGACCTCTATCCCGGCCTTAATCGCCTCCGTCATAAGCCTAATAATGATCAGCTTCTCTTCCCCCTTCAAGTACCCAGAAACAGAAGTCCTACCAAGGCAAATATGCCGTAACATCCACCACAAAAGTATCCAGCTCATACCCAAACTTCACCCCCTCCGGCAACTCCTTCACCTCCCTCAATCCCCCAACAAGCTTCTCATACCAAATCTTCCCATCCGGGCTCAGCACCCCCGCTTCCTCCTTCTCCTTATCAAACATAGCCCGAATCGGCATCCGCCGCACTCCTGCCTCGGGCCTCCCATCCGCCAGCTCCCCAAACTTAACATACGTAACCGCGTCCCGCGCCTCCGCACGCCCACCATCAGTCGCTACGCTGAGCCAGTTCGCGCCAGCCCAGGGAGAGGCATATGTCAGTGCTAGGTCGCCGGGAAGGTGGTGCGCGAGGAGAACGATGCGCGCGCTTGGGGAGCGCTTTTGGAGGGTTAGGGCTGTAGTGAGGCCGATGACGCCTCCGCCGAGGATAATATAGGCTACATGTGTTAGATTGGGCTGTTTGTATGACTGTGAGGGGTGGTGCGGGGAACGTACTTGGTTGAGCCATAGCTGAGGGGGTGACGAGGCTGCGGATTATTTTTCGAGGGGAGTGATTTTTATTCCAGCTGGGAGAATGATAAGAGTCGGTTTCTATAATCCGATGATATATTAAGAGCTAGTATTCGATCAAAAAAGTATGAGCAAGAAGTATGATTAAATAGAAAAGGTTTTGGGCTCCGAAATCGCTATTGTATTGCCGTCGTTTATGGCCTTCTGCCCCTCACTCAGCCTTGTCTCGGTAATTGGAGAAATATTGGTTCCCCGCCAAAATGACTGGACATACCATATTAAGGTCGGCTCAGCCTGGTATGCCGCGCCGTGCCGCTGGACGGGTGATACGCCACTAATTGCACGGATTATTGATTTAAAAGGCATAGCTGGACGCGGGTTTAATGGCAAGGGTACGGGTTAGGCTGTCGAGCACAATCGTAGGCCAATAGATCTATAGTAGTTGCTGCTGCCTTGTCGTTAGAGTGACCGTTAGGAGGGTCCAGGATGACGAGGAAATGCAACTCTTGACGCTTGAAAGATGAGGCTTGAAGGAAGGAGAGACTTGGATGAGGCTGTGCCAGCCTTGAGGATAGCTACGAGTGCGTCAACGTAGAAACCCCGGGGCTGTGGAATCTCCTTAAAGTCTCAGCAATACAAGCTCTTATTTTCTACGGCTATATCTAGGATACTGTCATTGCAACCTCCTGTAATCCAGCAATCTCCCGGTCCCAGAAGCTCCTGGTCCCAAGTGACAAAGCTCGATGCCTGCACCCCATCAGATATCTAGGCAGTCAACCGGCGAAGGAGAATCTCGGAGAGTAGCTGCAAGGTGAGATCGTACTAGAGAGTCGCTACTTCCTACTGTGATTCCTTCCTGCCACCGCTCCTTCCTGTTATTGCCCCTTCCTGTAACCATCGCACCTTCCCGTAGCCATGATTCCTTACCACAGTCCAATCTGCTAGCGCCACGGCATTCTTGAGATTTCCCCCAGCAGCTTCTCTTTTTAGATTTAGGTCCAATTATGAGTAGCCTGCAGACCTACCCAATGGCGCTGTTGCACTGGGTATTAATTTCCTGTTGGTCACACCCGATAGTATCGATAATCTCACCTGGTGCTGGTAGTATCGATGAGCCTCCCTCACCGGATCTTTACTTATTGTGTGCAGTGTCTATCTTCTGTGGACGCTCGAGCATATGTAGCGTTGAATAGTTTCAGCGAACATTGAATGTCGATGTAGCCCTCTGAGTTGCCACTCTTATATCATTCAGTTAATCATAGAGAGAGGCTCCTCATCCCGAAGCAGCCTCCAACGGTTGCTTGAGTCCAACACATCCTGGCAGCCTTCAAGCGTCCACCACCACTTTTGTAGAAAACCAGGAGAAACTTCCCAGTTCTCTGGGTGGTGCGGCTCACCCCATATCACAAGCCCGTTTCTACCCGGAGCGCTTTCCTTATCGCGATTTGGCAATTGACGTGTATTCTTTACATCATCTCTATCTGTTGGACCTTGAAGTTTATAGAAACTTGAAAAGTCAATGAGGTCGCCAATGAGATCACGAGCGAGCTCTGCTGGGTCGTAATCAACCTCGGATTTGATTAGGTTGTCCCGCATTTGTGGGAATGGTATCGAATCGATCCATGTCCAGTGCTCGACAGTCGCTTGCAGCTGTGTCGGAAGAAGTGAGGCGGGAATGTTACTCGATGTCGGGAAGGTTATAGCACGAGGAGGATAGCCATTTTCGATGGGTTCGATTTGGAGCTTATTGGCTCTCAGGACCGTCTTATAATATATTGCTGAATCCATGAGCGTTGCTTTATTGCCGAAGATGCCACGGAGAACATTGAATTGTATGAGAGTCAACAAATGATCCTGAAATGGTGACGGCTGTAGGCGGAATACCTGAGCCGCACTTCTCAAGATTTCGCATTTGATAGCGTCGAGCTCCTGCTTGAGGAGCGCTTCTCGATTAGAATCGCTAGGGCCTCGGCTGTCATCCTGTCGGTCCTTTCGCAACCATGTGGAAACGTCCGCTGGGGTCTCAATATGAACCTGGACACTCTCTTGTTCGTCTAGGCGCCAGCGCTTAATTTGGCATTGATTCCTCTTGGCTGCTTTGTCTCCATGGCCTGCGTCACCCACGCGCAGCCCTACAAAGTCAGTTTCATAGCCCGAGAGGGAAGGAAGATCCGTGTGATAATTCTAGACGCTTACTTCGTGCTCTCTGGTTGACCCGATTTTGTATTTTCCTCCGTTGCTTCTGGGCTTCAGTTCGCCCGTCTGCCATAGTTGGGGGGTACTGAATCGCTTGGTTCATTCAGCTGCGCATTCCCAAATGAAGGGAGTTGTCGGCTTCGGAGTTTACTGACTCCCCGCCTGGATCAGACCGGTTTCTAAAATACAGAATGGAACTAAGCGGCGTAAGGAAAAAATGTCATCTTCGTGCTTTTAAGATTGATGGATCAAGTGGAGCTAAGGACGAGGCCGAACTCTCGGGCAACGAAGGGGTCTGGGTATGATGTAGCCATCTACCCGACTAACCGTAAATGGCAAAAATATCATCGACATGCATTAGTGTGAACCTTCTCTGAAGCTTATAACCCACTTTTAATACTTGCAGGGGTTATTTTTATGAACGGAGTTGTATTAACTCCGGTATATTGAGAAGTAATCGAGATTCTCATATGAAGGTTCAAGTACGAAGATTATTTAAAGAGATGTTGTGTCCCCAAAGAGAGAACTTCCGTGTATTAATTCAGTGACTGATAACCGTGACGTACCCTCTATTAAATCTTATATAATCGTCCGCATCTAAACATTCGACGTCAGGGTTACACGTATATTTCTTAACATTATATCTTATCATACTTCGAATCCTTTCCAAATCGACCATGGTCACTTTATCTGCCACCGAGGCATCCAACTTGAGAATTTCCACCGACCTTCCCGCTGGCTTAGTAGCAGTTTTTGTTGGCGCTACAAGCGGCATAGGGGAGTATGCTCTCAAGGCCTTTGCACAGCAGGCCAAGAGCCCAAAGGTCTACTTTGTAGGCCGTTCCGACGATGCCGCAAAACGCATCATTGCCGAGTGCAGGGTTTTGAATCCCGCTGGACAGTACACGTTTATCAAATCCGACATCAGTCTACTTAAGAACGTCGACACAGTGTGCCAACAGATCCTCGCCAAGGAAGATTCCATCAACCTCCTATTCCAGACCCAGGGAACCGTGCTCTCTAAAAGTAAGACTGACTTTATCTTATCATCGAACAATCTCCCAAAATGTGTGGAAACTAACTTTTTGTTAAATTAGAAACCTCAGAGGGGCTCCCTATGGTCTATGTACTTCCGATTACATCACGCATCCTCTTTTCACTGAATCTTTTACCCGCTCTTCAGAAAGCAAAGTTTCTCAAACGCGTCGTCTCGGTCTTTGCAGGCGGGTACGAAGGGGCCTTTAACGATAAAGACTGGGTCGATTATCCAGTCAAGAACCTTATGAAAGCTCGACCTCATGCAGCATCGATGATTACCATGGCACATAATGCACTGGCACGACAGGCACCGGACGTCACCTTCATACACAACTTCCCAGCGGGCGTTAGGACAAATTTTGGCAACGATCTTGGGTCTTGGATAATTCCACTTAGAGGACTGTTCGACCTGATCGCTCCCCTCTTTCTCAAGCACATTTCTGCTGAAGAATGCGGAAAGCGGCAGCTGTACGAAGCCACGAGCGCCCAGTTCCCGCCAGCCAAAGGCGGCGCTGATGGTGTCCCTCTCGCTGATGGAATTCCTGTTGCGAGAGGCGCAGATGGGAAGCCAGGTAGTGGTAGTTACACTCTCAACTACGACGGCGAGAATGTGTCAGAGAAAGTATATGAACACCTTGCCAAGGCAAAAGCCGATGGTGCTGAAGAGAGGCTATGGGCACATCTTACAGGAGAAATCAAGCGAATAACGGGGAAGAGTCGATAGTTTTCTTCATTTATGTATTCTTAGTACTTTTTTAGCCCAGAAAAGGCAGTCTGTTAGGATATAATTGACACCATTTGTATGTGGTTACCACTTTTATGAAGCCGCTCTCAGTAGACCCCTCACGCCGTACCTCCTAACGCCGCAAGCAACTCCCCAAACCTCTCTGCAGCACCCCATGTACAACTGTTCGGCCGCTCGCCTATCTGACTCCCGTGACACGACAACAACTTAATACCCTCGCGAAGGATCTTCCTCCCTGACCCCCTGGCGCTGATATCCCCAATACGCGTCATATACGGCGTCATCCTCTCGCCAAACCGCACAAAGAGCTGCACTATCTCGTCGTCGCAGGGCCGGTCTAGCTGGATTAGAGACGTCTCATGGCATTCTAAGTGCTCTAAGTCTCCGGCTATCTGGGTATGTAGTGGAGGGGGGTTGGCGTAATAATTAGAGACGCTGTGGTGGCGTTCGGAGTTGGGCCGCATGGCTAGTTCTTGGGTGTGGTGAGAGGCTTCGCTGGTTTGGGAGATTCCCATACCGGATCCTCGTTGGGACTCGTAGGTTACTGTGTCGGGCGTTGCACTGGCGAGATGCTTGGCCGCTGAGGTAGCTACGCCGTACGCCCAGAGTACCAGGGTGGCTAGGTAGTTGGCGAATGGTTCTATGACGGCGCCGCAGCTGTATCGGCGTAGATACCAGAAGACGGATCCCGCGTGGATGATCGCAAGCCGCGCTTTATATTGATCATGCGCAACCCACTTGTGGATAGAATTCTGTAAGTCTTGTTCTTGCATATTGACGTCGAGATAAGATTCAGAGTGGCTCTGTGTTTCCTGGCGGAGCTTCACCCTCGCAAGTTCCTGAAGATCGGATACAGGGGCTAACAGTATGAGCCGTGAAAGATGCAACTGTAAGATTGTAGGGTGTTCAAAGCCAGATGCCTGCAGGATTCGGCTCTTGGCTGACCAGTGCAAAACATCGAGGCAATCACAGCTCCCGTTCGTCCATCGCGAGACCACAGAGCTCGCGGTTGGCGTGGTTGTTTTCTCCGATGTGACTCCATGGTGGGATTCGCTCAGCGCTGTTGGGACCCAGTCCGATAAAATGTCGCTTTGATATCTTGCGACTTCCCAAACTCGACGGTACATTCCATGGATCAGTAAAATTCTGCTAAGCTCGCCGAGATTTGGTACGAGTCTCTTCTCGGTATAGAGAACATCGAGTGCGAGGCAAAGAGATGGAGGCCCTAAATAAATGAGTTTCTGAGTCGAAGCGGGGCAAAAAAGAGGACTAACCGCCATTGAGAATGAGAAGTGGTGCTTTGTTAAGCATCGGCTCGTCCCAGATTTGTTCTGGACACGGCAAAGGCGCCTTTCCATCCAGGAGATCCATGTGCGTTCGAAAGTCGGATTCGTACGCCATCATGCAATCCAACATCTATCAAAGTCATTTAGCGGGATCCAAATTAACAAGATTCCAAGTTGTCTTACCCAAACAAAGTATCCTGCTCTGCACTTCATTTCGCCTTCTAACCATTGCTGCAAGAACCGATCCCCTTCTTCGTCCGTGCTCAAGGCAGCTTGCCAACCATCGTAGTGATTTGACATCAGAAGTTTATTTTCGATGCACGTAGTCACGAGAATGGCTCGACCCTCCCGGGCAAGACTCGACAGCTTTGGATTTCCACTGTGGAACATGCCCAGAACATTCAAAATCCTAGCCTGTAAACGGGTAGGGCGCTGTGGATACCTCCGGTGCCCAAATACCCCCGGAAACTCGCTCGGATTGTAATACGATGATGTGGCTATTTCCAATAGCTTGTTGACTAGCTCATGTAGAGATTCGCTGCATTTTCTGGCGTAGGTCGTTCCTACATAACATGCTCCGATGGCTGCGATGGCGAGTTCCAGCAAGCATCCATCTCTGTTGTTCAAGTAGGACGCCTTATGCAAGAGGGGGAATGACTCGTGAAATCTGTCGAAATACAAGCCAGCAAATTCATTGAGCTCTTTCAGAGATGGGAAGGAATCTGTGTGGGAAAGAGAAATGTCTCGCCTAGACGTATACTTCAAATAGTCTATCAGCGCAACATAGGATTCTTCCGCGACCCAGATTTGTGGTAGGGTATATTCAGCTAACTGTGTATGGATATTTTCCAAGGTCGGGCTGAGAGAGCTGCTACCCTGGCCGCTGAAGAGTGGGAGAGGCGCCTGGTTTGGCTGCTTGTGGTGAGATAGAACCGGCGAATGCGCCGAACCTCCATCGACATAGTACATTGATGCGTCAGAGGGTGAACCAACAGTGGCAATAGACGGAATTCTCTCCAGTGAGAAAGGTTTGCTCCGACCTGAAGCCAAGCCAATATTCCTTGAATTGGCATACGACTCTAGATATGATTCTCCGAAATGGCCTGTCGTGGCTGAGCGCGGACTAGACTGGATATTTTGCTCTCGACCTCCATTCGTAAAAGCATCTTGCGCGCTGACATGAGGAGACCCTGCTGAATGAAGTGAGGCAGCTCCAAAGGTCTGATCGATATGAGAAAGATCATTTGGGGGTAGCCAGTTAATCCTCGAGTAGTTATAAAGACTCCCAATATTGCCTTCGCTAACTTGAGGAACAAGCTGGGCTCCAGCGACAATAGTTGCGTCCGGGCTAATAATTCCCCTGGAAAGCAACCAGTCTCTAGCGCTCATTGGAGATTCTCCTGGTAAGAGGGTCTGGACAGCACTTGTATCAACAGAAGTGACTTCCGACCCACTGGCATTCCATGATTGACCGACGGAGGTCGAGTTAGAAGCTGTTGGTAGGAGGAGATTATTTGTCCAATTGCTCTCCTTGGGAACAGATCCGAAAACACCGCTGCTTGATTCATTGTCCCAGGTGACAGCGCCAGACTCATCCTCATCTCTTTCCGTCATTACCTCATCACCCTGGCCGGCCTCTTCCGAGCTGGCTCGAGACGAGTCTAAAGAGTCAGCCTTGATCGCCATTTCGCGCACAATGCACACTTACGGGTTCTCCTCGATGGATACTCGCACCGCAGATCCCTGCTTCTACAGCGTGGACAGACAACCCCACGCAAACATCTCACCCGCGCGCTTGCGCAGGCAAAACAGGCCCGAGAATAGCGTCGCGTCTCGTCCGATGCGTTCACCTTGCGCTTCAATTCATGGCTAGCTTGGTGCCGCCTGAGAATGTCTCTATCATTTCGATAAGTAGGTCTTCACATGTGGTAGTTTTGACAACTTACTGTCGTGCGAATCGCTTCTTGCACTCACCGCAGGCAAAGGGCTTCTCAGACGAATGGGCGCGTTTGTGTCGTCTCAAATGCTCCGAGCGGGTGAAGACCTTGTCGCACACGTCGCATTTTATATCTTGGATCTTGGGGTCATCTGCGCCGCCTGGACGCTGCGGTGGCGCCTGTGTTTCCGCAACGGGATCACGTTCCGACATGGTTGGTGGGCACAAAATAGAGCCCCCAGAGGAATTTCAGCGGCGTGCAGTTGTCACAAGCAAATGGCCAAGAGCGTTGCAAACGGGTTGGTTGTTGGGATAGCAATGGTTAACTTCCAGGGATGCATCAGGGCTCTCGACGCGGCATAATATAGCAGGGGGGGCGTCTGAAATACTAAAGCCACATGGCAATGAAGAGAAGTTGAGAAAAAAACGGCTTGTAGGGGTCTGATGTGTAGACTAAGTGCGCTGCGGGGTCCATACCTCATGCAGGGACGGCATGGATAGAGTACTCGCCGCTGTTTTAAAACTGGAAGGTGGAGAAGGATAAATGGGATGGAGATGAAAATCGCGGGGTTAGAGTAAGCGTCCCAGTAGTTCCCAGTAGTTCGGCGATGGACTAAAAGGGTCCGTTGTGCGGCACACGGACCCCCGCAATTTATCGCCCTCGACAGCGACGATCAACTTGTTCCTGGGGAAATTGTCCGGCTGCCACGGGCCGATATCAAATTATTATCAGATGATCAGCCAGCACCTACAAAAGCATGAAGTACAAGTAGAACAAGATGGTGGAAAAGTTCGTTTTCGGCGCAAAGCGAATAGACACAGTGTCTGGCCACGAAATAAATAGTAGTATAGAGTAGATGGTCTATAGATTATCTCTAATATCATTTAGGCCGAAACAATCTGGGTCGGGGCGTTCATACTAGGCAGTAGTATTTCGTTGATATCAGCATTCCCTTGCGCCTTGTCTCCATCGAGATCAGCGACAACATTGGTTTCGGTGTTTGGCTCGATGATTGGTAACTTGCTCGCAGACTCCGGCATAAACCAGTGAAAGCTTTCCCGGTCCTCTCTTTCAAAGCGAAAGACTGACGTATATACTTCCGCACCAGTATTGGGGGATATCCAGCCAAACCGTCTCCATCGATCAACCAGTTTCCAACCTGCAGGCGTTCCAAACGCCTCCACTCCAGCCAGGTGGTCTAGACTCTCCATGTGATGTAGACCCTTGGTCTTGAGCGTATCATTGTAAACCGAGGGGATCTCCTCCACTCCAAATGTGACTGACGACCGGGCAAGCTGGAAACTGCGACTCAATACCATCGACAGCTCATAGGTCGATAGAAAATGCAGTGCTGACGTACAAACAATATGGTCCACGGGCCTCGGGTAGACCATGAGTATTTTTTGCACTGGGCCGATAATAACGGCCTGGTATGTCTTGTGCTCAAGACACACATCTCTCATCTTGCTGGAGATATCAACTCCTATAAAGGTGGTCTTCTCAGCACCGTTCTTCTCACCATGTTGGCGGCCAATCAGTCCCGTCCCACAGCCCAGGTCCAACACCACCCCATCATACGCATACTTGGTCGCCAAGTCTCGGATATTCTTTATCTCCGATGCCTGCTCGGTAACCGACATATCATACCCGCCAGCGAAGGCATCATATGTGGCCGCGACGCGCCGAACAGTCTCGAGGCGCGATGTATTTCGCAGGAAAAAATTCGCAATCGCGCTGTTGAGTAGTGCCTTGTGGCCGCCGGGGAAGAACTTCTCGATTACCGTGTCTGCCGACTTGTACCCGACCTGGAAGATCGGCGGCATGGGGTTGACCTCGATGACGGTGATAGTACCGTTGTCGCCCACGCGCAGATCGACGTTGCACCATGAGCAACCGTGCATCTCATTGGTGTAAAAGGCCTCCTCGGCCGTTTTCCGAATGCTGTCGAAGAGGCTGGGGTTCTCAGAGCGCGGGAACACCTCTTCGTGCGTTTCGGGGTGCCACTTCACGTCCCACGAGAGAAATTGGTCTTTTGCGTCCTCTGGATAACGCCAAATCATGGGCGGCAGAGCGACGGGGGTATTTCCCATCTCAACGACCGCGCAGCTGAAATCTGAGCCCTCCACGTACTCTTGGATAACAATGTCATCTGGAAGCTGGTGGTCGCCTCTCTTCAATATGGACGCCTTGTGGCCATTGGCAATGGCTCTGCCAGGCGCTAGCTTTTCGTTCAGCTCGGCAATAGCAGAGTCCAGCTCTTCTTGTGTGTTACACAAAGATTTGCCGGTGAGAAACTGGCTACCGCAACCGCGAGCCGGCTTAATGATTTTGGGGAATTTATCCACACCTGGAACGGAAGGCTTCCCTGTTCGCCTGGCGGCATCATAAAATTCGGTTTTCGATCGCTCCAGGATGCGACTAGAAATCCCAATCACTGGGAGGCGGAGCGCTTGTTCTACGTATCTGGTGGCATCGACCCCGGCAACCTCATCCTCAGGCTGACCCCACATGAAGTTGAAGTAGAGATCAAAGCTTTCTGCAGCAGCGAAGTTGAGCTCCTCCTGGTAATTCGCTTTAGTGATAAATCTGTGTTCAAAAACATGCTGATCTGTGTAACCGGAGGGATCGGGATACTGATCGAGACCTTCGAAGTCGCTGCGGGCGCCTTTGAAAGACGAGTGCAAAACACATATTCTCATATTGGGCTGTAGGCTCTACTGTATATTGGTATGTGCAGTGTCGTTAGAACAGAGTTGTGATACGCGAGGCCGAAGGTCTATATAGTATGTATGTAACCTTGGGGTAACCGACCATAAGTAAAACTAACAAGATGTGGATCTCAACTGTTAATAAATAACGTTACTTACAAGATTTACCGCTATATAAGTCATTAGGTCCACAACAGGAAAAATGTGTGGCTTTATCTGAGCTGAGGGGCCCATATATCTAAGGTGCGGGCCGCATGAGCTGTCGATCGTATAGCTGTGCTGCTTAGTTTATTGGCTTACTGACCGTAATGCAACATGCTGGGACGGTGTTTCAAGTGAAAAATATCGCCGGCACGCATTTCTGAATCACCCTCGGATCTGTTTACAAAACAAACCCAAAAGCAAGGTTACTTGGTATAGCCAGCTAGTTGACCTTTCACCGCTTGCCACGACAATTATGTCTAAAACATCCCAAGATCTTTTCTTCATTCGATGAGGCGCCCAATGCGTGATAGCCATTGAATATCAAATTTCACACGGAGGAGTTGCCTTAATCTGCACCGCTAGATGACAGTTTATGTGATTGTCTCGGAGTTTGCACCACAGTGCAAATGCATCAAGTGGAGATCTAAAGAGCCTCGTCATACCACTCGAATGCCGAGGGCGTTGGTCGGCGCACATCGCACATCGGCAGTGGCCCCTGTCCGTGGCTTGATGCAGCCATAAAGCCCATTCTGACAATTTTTCCACTATATGTGACAGAATCTAGTGGTTCATACTCAGCTACGCCATAAGCCAAGTCAAGCTCCAATCGGGGGGCCGTATGGTGCAACGGAGAGAACTCCATTTTCGGGCATTTTTTCGTGGTAGGGTGCGTGGGGCCTGCTCTTGAAGTGCAGACGCTGCAGATGGATGAATCGAAACACGCGGTCACAGCTACTAACTCAGATTGTTGTGATTCTGCTCCATTACATCTATGCACTTGATGTAACTTAATCTGCGCCGCTCTAAGAAATAATGGAAAATGATGAAGGATGTTGTGAAAACTTTTCTGGGAATTGACGCGGTACTTGCTTTGTGACATTAACGTGCTTTCTTGGTGGCTGGTTCACGTATGGACTCCTTCTATGGCGCGAAGTATATATCTTCTAATGCCTAATAGGAGGATAATGCTAAACGTACGCTCAGTATGTGCCAATCGTATTTGCGGCAAATACAAACAAGCCATGATGAGACTCTTGTATTCAACATCGCCGCATCTGATAGTAAATTTAGCCTTTCTGTTTGTGTAAGCGCACCTTCGGCTTCTATCCAAGGAGACTTTAATGTGCATGCCATGTCAGTGGCAGTCGCTGCCACACTTGGAATCCTGGGCTCCATCGGCCATGGCATGCCGGGAGGCTAGATTCTGGACATTTGTAGGGACGTCAATCGCCGGATTACGAGAAAAGAAATCTGCTGGCTTCAACTCCAGGCGTAGCTTTTCCATTAGCATAACAGGAAAATCTTCCACGCGAGGAATGAGTTAACCCCATAGTCACCCAGACCACCAAATCATCATTCCACAGGTTCTCGCCCCGTGCCACGTAGCTAGAGAGGCCATCCGTCTCTTCATACGAATTCGTCGTGAATTTCCCCCCAGCCCAGAGATCACCGTCACGGTACTTGGACACCCAGAGGTGGTGTTGAGCAAATTTGGCCCTCTTTGCCGCCACTGATGACGGGTGGGCAAGCAGCATCTGTGAGGGGGGCGCACTTACTTTGTATCCGGTGGGATTCCCAGAGATGCCGTTGATTTTTGTCTCGTTGACGATTTTGAACGTTCGGTTGCAGAGGGGATCTGCGTCTTCAAATCCAGACTTCTCTATATGCCTTTTCTTCACCTCCTACGCGTTACCATATGTGTTCACTTCGTCGTCAAGGGGCAATGGGACTGATTTCTCCACCTGCACGGAGTTTTGGTGTCCATCAATGGCGGGATCTAGTCGCACGCAGAACATGTTCTGATGATTTTGGGCAATAACACGAGGCGACACAACTGTGCCCCATCGTGATGACGTCCCAGGATCGATGAGGTTCGTAGATACGATCCCCGTCGCGCTTACCTCATAGGTTATTCCAGCAGCCTGATCAAATCTCCAAGCTAGGATATAATCGTAGTTTCCTAGCGTCATCGTGGTCTGTATAACTAAGACGCGGGACCTAGCAGACACGGCCGCCTCTGTCTTGTCGTTTGTGTGCTTCCATAAGACCCCGCCATCCTCTTCGTGCAGGCAAATGGCATTAGGAATCGTGATCGCCCCACCCTCCATAGTGTTTACGACCCCGTCGAAATAATATATGCTCCCCAGAAAGTCACATCCCAGGCGGAGCGGGTTAACCACTGCCCCAGCACCTGCATCTCCTAGGTCAAACCCCTGTTTGACGTGATACGGCGAGCGAGGATCTGCATATAGCACCGTCATCTCGCTCAAACTCAAGCGGTAGAATAACGACCGATCATCATAGCGGACATCGTGTAGTACGATTCCTTCTCGAAAGTCGCAGCGCACACGGAACTGCCACTTTTGCCATTCCACGAGCGAGCCGTCTGTAACCGTGAAACTGACTCCCTCTGGCTGGACGAGATGGAGAGGCCGTAGATCCTGACGAGACGGCGGGAGTAGATCTGGGTGGTAATCGTTAGGTTGGCATCCATCTAGAGCGGTACCAGTTGTCCAGTTCGGCCCGGGGCTCGGCGAAGATATGCGCTCGTTGGCAATCCCTTCTGTTGGCATGGGATCGATACGGACCAAGGCCATCTTCGCGACATCAACCACGGGACACAATGGCAGAGGAAAAGAGAACTTATTGGTCTCTGGATGACTTCCTGCGACGCCCCGAGCGTAGGCCCCCCCCCGAATATACCTGTGTCTCAGGGCCGGTGTCTTTATCCGCCCCGTACGGCCACGGTTCGTACGACAACTCCACGTCGGCGGGGAGACCCAGCGAGGACACTGCGGCCGCCCATTCGGGGGAACTACCAACGACGTCGAAAAATACTGCGTGCTCGATTGGATCCATAATTCCTTGGTAATGCTTGGGTTCGGTGACCTGAGAAGACTCTTGGGCTAGAGCTAGACATACCACGCTTGTGTACATCTGTGTTGTTCCCTTGAGGCAGTACTGAACCTCGGCGCGGCGGGGGATGGTAAAGCGCTCGTCCTGAAGCGTATCTCCATGCTCTATGTCCAGATACTGGACCATTAAATGCTTCGGTGGTTCAAGAAGCGTGATCGCCTTCGTGACAACAGAGTCGGCATCGACAAGGTGTCGAAGCCCAGCATTTTGGCGGACAATTGTTGCAGCTGTGACTATTTCGTGGGCAGTCAGAGAACTAAAGGGGTGTAGTCGATGTAGTCGACGACCCGACTCCGGTTTTGGTGCGGCATCTGCAGGGTCTTGTTCCCAAGGGATAATTTATAAGTTCCATCTTTGGTGGCAGCCACTCTTTTACCACCGCCTCAGCCAGATGCCTGTACGAACATGGCTGGCACTGACGCTGGCGACAGCGATCAACACCAGCGCTTAGAATCGCGAGTCATGAAGGAAAATAGCAAAATCAAAAATCATATGATACTAAATCCCAAATCTAAATTCCATAGTGAGACCGCCGTGAAGATAGGGAGATAGGTAGTTAATATGTAGTTGCTTTTGTTTCCAGCCTTGAGGTGAAGTAAAGCAAGTTACCAAAAGCAGTTAGCCCTGTCAATCGACTGTATACTATGATCACGTGCCAGACTCCAGTGACGCGCTGTGCAGGGGAGCTGGTCGCGAAATCCACAGCGTCATCCATTGCCTCCACACGAACCTCCAAACAGAACCACTTCACCAACCTCCAACAACGCAATATACCATTCAATCGATTCCAACGCGTACTTCACCGCGCTCAACGATACCATAACAGCAACATTACCGAACCAATTGTCCACAATAACCTCACATAACCCCACCTCCCAAGTACCGCGCGCACCAACCCTACAACCGCCACCATGCCTTCCACCGGCATCAACACGCCCCTTACCGACGGCGGCACCCCGCACTACAACGAGACGGAAGCGCACAACACCACTCTCGTGACCCTCGCAGACCTCAGCGCCAAAGGCACAAGCCACTACGCGCAGCGCCAGTACGGGGAGGCAGCGGACCTGTTCGCGCGCGCCGCCGAGCTGCAGGCCGAGCTAAATGGCGAGATGGACACGGCGAATGCGGAGGTGCTCTTCTTGTACGGGCGCAGCCTGTTCAGGGTCGGACAGGGGAAGAGCGATGTCCTTGGCGGCAGGGCTGGGGGAGAGAAGAAGAAGAAGGAGGGGGTGAAGCCGAAGAAAGAGGAGGGCGGGGCGGGGATGGCGGTTATTGCTGAAGGCGCGGAGAAGGCAGAGGTGAAGGCGGAGGAGGGGGGTGATAAGAAGCCGTTGTTCCAGTTTACGGGGGATGAGAACTTTGAGGACTCGGATGAGGATGAGGATGCGGATGCGGAGGGCGAGGAGGAGGAAGAGGATGATGAGCTCGCTACGGCGTTTGAGGTCCTTGACCTTGCACGCGTGCTGTTTACGCGCCGTCTGGAAGAACTCGCTGCTGCACCTGCCGAAGACGCAGGGAAGGGCAAGGAGGCCGACGAGGGAGACGACTCGCTGACGCGACACGTCAAGGAGCGCATTGCTGACACGCACGATCTGCTTGCTGAGATCGCGCTGGAGAGTGAGCGTTTCCCAAGCGCTGTGGCGGATTTCAAGGCCGCGCTGGGCTTAAAGAAGGAGTTGTATGAGAAGGCGTCTGAGGTGATTGCCGAGGCGCACTACAAGCTCAGTCTGGCGCTGGAGTTTGCGAGTATGACGACGACTGGGGAAGAGGGCGGAGAGGAGGCAGCAGCAGCGGAGGGAGTGGTGGATGAGGAGATGAGAGGGGAGGCCGCGGCAGAGATGCAGAGTGCGATTGAGAGCACGAAGCTCAAACTGGCGGCGAAAGAGGCGGAGGAGGAACAGACAGAGGAGACGGCGAGGCAGATTAAGGACGTCAAGGAGATTGTGGCAGAGATGGAGCAGAGGGTTTGTTTTTTCCATTCCCACGTACAGCTACGTAAACACCAACTAACACCCACCGCAGCTCACCGACCTCCGCGCACCACCCATCGATATCAATGCTGCCCTCAACGGACCCCAGGGCGCCGGCTCCTCTGGCCTAATCGGTTCGATGCTCGGCGAGACGGCCGCGCAGACTGCGGAGCGCGTCGAGGAGGCCAAGAAGGGCGCAACGGACCTGTCTGGGATGGTGAGGAAGAAAGAGAAGAAGGAGGTGAATGGGAACGGTAAGAGGAGCGCCGAGGAAGCGGGTGGGGACAATTCGGAGGTGGGTGGTAAGAAGCCTAAGGTTGAGTAAGTTGGGCGACCTGGGGTGTAGCACTACTGTAGCATATGGGCGTTTTTGAGTGGGGGTGGGAGGAATTTCGAATTTCGGGAGGTATCCAATGGGGACGATTGAGACGAAAAGTCAAGGCTGCGGGATGGGCGCCACGACATATCGCTGTAGCTAGCTCCTCCATCTAGCTATCTAGCACGACACAAATGCGAACTGTGAGTTTACTCAAAACACAGTCCGCCTCTTCTTGTCGGCGTGCTGGATATCTCGGCGGTGTGTGCCCCGGCGTAGCTCGTGATGCACGATCGGTTAGTATCTGTTCCTCCTGAGACAGCTGAGACGAGACAGCAGACAGCTGAGCCGCTGAGCCGCACGGCACTGCACACCGGCTGGCGCTTTTGTATATGTCGTGCATCTTATCTATGCACGCACCATCCCCCATCCAATCCATCTTTGAAACATGTAAGAAGCAGGGCGAGGGGTGGGCGGGGTAGGCAACAGCAACAGAAGCTAGCACCGCCACATTCGAGTTGGTCCAGCCTTGCGAATTGCCCAGCTTACCTCGTGCATTAGACGCATCCCAAATCCCCGGCGCTGCATCACCTGTGGTCCTAGGCGGCAGCCGGTAATCAGTCCCCGGTCTAACCGGTGAAGGCCGTGTCGATTCCATTCCAGCTGGTCGGTCGACGGGATGTATATTGTAATACTATATTGTAAAGTGCACTAGTAGTGCCGGTTCATTTGGGATTTACGACACACGGTGGCACTGTATAGTGATATCTCGGTATATGTATAATAATAATAAATATATGGTAATTTTATAGAGGCGGGGTATACGTGGATATGCAATTCAGCGCAGTGCGTTATGAAGGCGGTCTGGATGGGACGAAGATGGTTGTGCACTGTACTCCTAATTCCTCACGGTAATGAAGTTAATCAACCACCCCACCGTCACATCCATGAGGCTCATTTTGTCCTTCCAATACGTCCTCACCGTCGCCGGGATATTTGTGGATGTATCGCACTGAATATACACACTCAAGGTGCAGAGCACAAGTATGAGACAGGCAGGCAGAGATGTATACGGAAGACAGACAGCAATACACGCAGAAAATCAGGCAGACATATACACATTCATACATGCAGACTCTGACTAAATTATTGATACAGATACTCTTCGATTTAAGATCCGATTGCTCATACTTTGATAACTGACCGATCCCCAAGACTCGAGATATCCACGACGCGCAAGGCTGCGTCTGGGGCCAAGTACCAAGCCGGAACAAAGAGTTCCTACCCGTTGATCGTTGATCGCTGATACTCCACACCGGATCGCCACGGACATGTGCGTCATCAGCCCTGCGACAGAAGACTCAACTCGCATGTAGCCGGGTGGCTGGTGAGAGACTGATTGGGTGATTGAGGTGCCCTTGAGTGGCTGAGTGGATAGATGCGAACGGGACTGAGAGCGCCCAGGCATTGAGTGCGACGAGTAGAAACGGCGAGTACGACGGGACGACTGCATGGGCTCTTCCCAGTTCCTTTGAGGGGCCAGCTGATGACTTGCACCGCGCCGGCTGTGGCACTGTGGACTCTGCTTTGTATGGGTGGATGGATTGATTATTCACCTACGAAAACTCGATACTGCACGATACTGCACAAGTACTCTGGTGCTGCTGCTACTGCTTACTGACGCCGTCCCTGCTTCTTCCTCCATGCTCTCTCTCCATCTTTCATACATATCTTCATCTTCGTCCTCATCTCCACCCTCACCGGCACCTTCACTTTCGCCCCCTCCATTGCTGTGAGCGCCGATAAGCGCTGTGCCTTACGTTGCTTCACCCGCTGCCTTGCTGACATCTGCTTCGTCCTACTATCTCACTGCATCAGAGTTGCAACCCTCTCCGAATCAAGTCTCACAGTTACTCGCCAAATTGCCACATCCTTGTCTATCTCTCACTGCACCCCGCCACTCCTTCCCACACATCAAAGGCGAGAACGGACGACCAAGGACAGACAGAGACTCAAGCCAAGGCTCTGTCTGACCAGGTAAAATCCTTCCTTTTCTCGGTCTCTTCCTCATCCCCAGACACATATATACACACCTGTCAACGAAGCCACGCTGTCTTTGCTTCTTTTCCTTCTTTCACCCTTCCAGAATTCCCGCATGCACCGGGGCTGAGCCGGCATTCGAGGCTCCACTTAAACATCCTTGCTGTATTTCTACCCCACCATCACCACCGTCATCTCTCATTCCCACCCTCTTCACATTCTCACCTTTTCATCTCTTCATATTGTCACAACACTGATATCTCACGCCTCATACTCACACCCACCGCAGATATGCCCGAGATCGTGCGCACGCGCAAATCGCGCTATCGTGACGACGACTATTCCGACGACGAGCGCTCTTACAAGACGACAGTGCATCGCTATCGCGTCGCACGCTCTCCCTCCCCACAATCCGACTACGACCATCCACGCATAGAGGTCACACACGACACGCGCGTCGAACGCATCGAGCGCCCAACACGCTCCCACGACTACGAGCGCGAATCCAACTACGGGCGGGACGAGCCGGCGCGGTCCCGCACAATGGTCTACGAGCGCGAGCGGGAACGGGAGCGCGAAGGGCCCCTCCGGCCGTGGGAACGTGAGCAGGCATGGGAAAGAGAGGAGGATGTACGTGTAATTGAGCGTAGCGGCGGTCAAGGCTATGATCTAGTCACCCGCGAGACTGAGTACTACGGACGGCCCGAACCTGTGGCGGCCCCGCTGGTGATTAGACAAAGGCAGCCTGAGCCGCAGCGCATTATCGTCGAGGCTCCCCCCGCACCACAGCCAGTTGTGGTCCACCGTGAGCGCGAGCAGCGCCACGAGCCACACAGGGAGGAAGACGTCTACTACCGCAGGCACGAGGTCCGCGACTCCGGGCACCCAGAAGAAGACTACGTCTCAGAGCGCAAGGTGATCCGCCGCCACGGCTCCGGCAGCTCCGGCGATTGGAGCGACGACGAGAGACGCGTCGTCCGCAAAACAACTCGCCGCTCCCGCTCCCGCTCCCACAGCCCACACCATAAATTACATCTTGCCGAGGGCGCTGCCGCCGGTGCCGCAGCTGCAGCACTCATTGGGCGCCGGCGCTCCAAATCCGGTGTCCGCCAGAACAAAGGCGCAAACCTCGCTTCCGGTGCCGCTCTCGGCGCCATCGGTGCCCAGCTTGCCACTCGCGCACACAGCCACTACGGACACCGCCGACGATCGCGGTCACGCTCACACTCCCGTCGTCGCCGGTCCCCTAGCCCAGAGCACTCGAAGCTGAAAATGGGCCTCGGTGCCGCGGCGCTGAGTGTCGCTGCCCTGGCAGCAGGTAAATATCTCAAGGACCGCCATGATACCAAGCGCGCGGAGGAAGGCCGTGGGCGCAGCCGCACACGCAGCCCTAGTCGCGCTGGCCGCGCATCGAGCGAGGGTCGGCACTCAGACCCGAGGAAGAGGCGGCAGAGCATAGCGAAGGCGGGCGCGGCAGGTGCAGCAGCGCTAGCTATTGCACAGGCTGTACGCGCGCGATCCAAGTCCCGCAAGGGTGAGAGGACGAGGAGTAAATCGCGTATCCGGACGGGGGCGGAGCTCGCAGCTGCAGGACTAGCAACAGCAGCGGCCGCGAACTTGTATGAGCGCCGCAAGGCGAAGCAGGAGGGCGACAGGTCGAGATCCGTATCGAGGAGTCTAAGCCGTAGCAGGAGTCGCAGCCGCGGCGGCAGGGGGTTGGACGAGTACGAGCGCCCTGGGTTGGTGGAATACGGCGCGCAGCCGCTGCACAGCCGCGGGCTCGAGAGAGGGTACGCAGATCCCAGTCTCCTTACTGGTCGTGATCGTGATCGTGAAGAACGCCCCCGTTCCGTCTTGGGCATTGACGCGCCTAAGCGGATACGCGGGACGGATTTTGGGAGGGGGGTTTTTGATGCTGATGCTAATGCCCGTAGCAGGGGTTTGAGTCGGAGCCCGAGCCGAAGCAGGAGCCGAAGCAGGAGTCGCGTGAGAGATGT
The DNA here is from genome assembly GCA_000750815.1 of Pseudogymnoascus sp. VKM F-4516 (FW-969). NCBI lineage: Eukaryota > Fungi > Ascomycota > Leotiomycetes > Thelebolales > Thelebolaceae > Pseudogymnoascus > Pseudogymnoascus sp. VKM F-4516 (FW-969). The sequence goes on from JPJZ01000659.1 coordinate 27,466, forward strand.
GGTTGGTGGAGCGGCGGCGGCGACGGCTGCGGCGGTGGGGGTGAGGAAGTATAAAGCGAGGAGGAAGAGGAGAGAGGAAGAGGCCGCGAGGGAGAGACGTGCGTATACTCCTGACATAACAATTTCTCCCGCCCACCCATCTACCCCTCCCATCCCCCATCAACGCACACAAGCTA
>JPJZ01000660.1:0-95728 GCA_000750815.1 Pseudogymnoascus sp. VKM F-4516 (FW-969)
GGGGGGGGGTCATGTGCTTGTTGTTTGTTTGGTGGATGGGTTGGGAAAGGGGTGGACTTAGAGATGCATTGGTTTCTTCCTCGCCGCCCTCCTTTGGATATTGGTGCAGTCAGCTCTGACAGGTGCCCTACACAATCGTCCTCTTTCCTGCGATCTTTCAATCTTCTCCTGTGATTGTTCGATCTCCGTTACTATGAACAGTGACATGCTCACTCGACGATGCTAGCCATGAACCTTCTTGATATCAATGTTCTTGGGTATGAGTGTTTCCTAAAAGGAAGCTCCGGTTTAGCCCCCACTGTGCATCTAAAAGGTAATTCTTGTCATTTTTCGATCTATGAGGAAATAACACCATCAATCAACAGAAAGGGTATACAGCGAGCGTGCACTTTTCCACCCCGACAGAACATAACATAACCAAGGTTGTCACCGCCATGGCACAACCTCCTCACTCACCAGACTAAACGGACTCCTCGCCATATCTGGCCCTCGCTCCCGAGGGGGGATGGCGAATAACTCGTCTTTCCCACCCTCTCCATCCCCATCATCACTCCCAACAGCCCCTCCAACCGCCGACTTATTATCCGTTGGCGTCCACTGCGCACTGCTGGTATCACCCCCTGCCAGTGCATCGAGGGAGCTCATCAACCGCCCATCCCCCGCCTCAGCCTGCTGGGCAATGATAGAAGGTGGTGGGGCCTGTGAGACTATAGATGGTGCTGCTCTTGTCGAGGGGTTTGTGTGTGTAGATGCTGCAGTTTGTTCGGATGCGTGTTCTGGTGCGGATGTTGGGGCAGGGGCGTGGAAGAGCGCGAAAGCTGGGGCGGCGATGGCGACGTCTGAGGGGGCGGGGGAGAGGGGGTTGAGTGGTTCTGGTGCTTTGGTGGTGTTAGTTTGGCTGTCGAAGACTCGATCATACAGAGAGAGGGGAGGAAAGAAACCCACCTTGTACACCCAAGTCCAGAGGACTAGTCCCAAGCTTCAACCCCCTCGTCCTCCCCAGCGGACTCCCCGGCGACGTTCCCCTCCCATTCCCGTTCTCTCCCCCCTCCGCCCGTCCTCCGGCACCCTTCCCAACCCCAAAATTCTCCTCAATCCACACCCTCTCCCTAACAGCCATCTCCCAGCCCACGCCCTCCCCCATCCCCCCTTCGCGCTCAATCTCCGCCTCCAGCACCGCAACCCTCCGCTTCGCCCACTTTGTATGCAACACCCCCTTTCGCCCTGCCGTGCGCGCCGACGCGCCGAGCGCCGGGGGGAAGATGGCGGGGAGAGGGTTGGTGTATAGACCCTCCCCCTCTTCGCCGCGGCGTGCGATATTCACCAGGCGCGGAACTGGGGCGGGAGGTGGGAGAAGGAAGTACAAGCGATGTGTGCGCAGTTCTCCGTCCGCCTCGCCATCCTGCTTCTCCCCCACTCCCGCCTCGGCCCCTTCAACTACCGCGCTCCCGCTCCCGTAGACGACGCCCCGAGATTTGCCCTCCCAGCTCACTTCCCATACATCCTCTTCCTCCGTCTCTGCATCCTTCCCTCCATTCGCGCTAGATGGGACGCTCCACTCGACCATGAGCACTTTACTCCCCTCGGCCCCCTTCCCAGCCTCAAACTCAAACCGCGCCCTCGCATTCGCCGACGACAGCGCCGGGGCGTGCGGCAACGGCGGCGCGGCCGCACCGTCGGGGGAAGGGGGGAAGGGGGTGCGTGGGGATGGGGTCGTCATTTTATAGGATCGGTGGGTTTAGGTATAAAGATAGCTCAGTAGGCGCGCTGGGATTTAGGATGGTGGCGGTGTTACTGTAGGTGGTGGAAGGAATGGAAGGGAAGGAATGTCAGAGCGGGATGAAGGCGCAGCGCAGCGGGACGGCGGGGGATGGAGGGATGGAGGGGTCGCGACCGACCGATAGGCGGTGGGGGATTATCCGAGCTCAGCTTGGCTTTTTGGGGTTTTTTGAGCTGATGATCGACGGCGGGCGATGGGATGGCGGGAGGTGAGGGGTGCTGGGTGGTGGTGTTCTATATTTAGATATGATATTTTGTTGCATTGCGACAGGGTGGTTTGGGGTGCGGGGTGTGGGATTGGTTGGATGTAAGTATGCATGCATGTGGTGATACGAGAATTGTTGGTGGATAATGATTTGCACTGGGTGTTTTATGAGTGATTTCTCAAGATTTTATAGTGCTCTATGCAGCCACTCAGTCAGTACAATAAAATGTACGAAAGTCTGCTTCCAGTGTGCCAATGCTGATTTTTTTTCTTCGCACTATCTTGCTTGTGGTATATGAACAGTTTCGCGCCCCATTATCCCAATACTTGCGTGTTGACTCTGGTAGTATATGTCCTGTTCATCCGTCGTTAAATCGTATCGCTCAATCCGCTAAATAAACCATAAAAGTAAATCCAATCAACCCCGTCCCATCCCATCCCATCCCATCCCATCGAGATCGTTCCTTCCCATAGCATCAAACATATCACACCGTGACCATTAAGCATATCCGATCCTTCCAGCAATCCCCCGCCCATTCAACCCTAAATTCCCTGCCCACCCTCTACGTATAATCCAGTCATCGCGGCCTCCAAAACCTTTCAAACCCACTTCCCCATCCCCCCTCCGCCAAACCCCTGTCCCTGCCCATTCGCCCTGCCCCCCTGTCCGCCATACCCACCACCCTCCGCCCCCGGCTCCTCCAGCGCTGGCAAATCAATAAACGACGTCTCCGCATAATGCGCGAACTGCTGCTGCTGCGGGTTCTGCTGTTGTCGCGGCGAGAACGTCGCGTGCTGCTGCTGCTGCTGCTGCTGCTGCTGCTGCTGCTGGGGGTGTGCGGCGGCCGCGCGGTAGGGGTCCATTGCCGGGTTGGCGCCAGGATGGTAGGTTCGCGGGGACTGTTGGGGTTGGTATTGCGCGTATGGTGAGGCTGTGGGGTGGTGTCGTGATTGTGGTTGGGGGTGTGGTTGTGGTTGGTAGAAGGACTGGGCTTGGAGGGGCGAGGTGCGGGAGAGGAGTTGTTGGTCGTGGCGAGGGTCGAGTTGTTGGGGTTGTTGCTGTTGTGCCTGCTGCTGCTGCTGCTGTTGTTGCGCCTGCTGTTGTTGCTGTATACTCGTGAACCGGTCATAGTGCGCCTGCAGTCCCTGCGCAGGAGCCCGTACCGGCGCCATGATCTGCTCCGACGCCACTGGGAGAGATGAGAAGACAGTGGTGCTAGGCACGGAGACAGGCCTCTGCGAGCTGGTAGCCGAGACAGCTCTAGCTACTGGTGCCGAAGCCGGGGTGGGCGTGGGAGTGGACTTGAGAATAGTCGGATCCTGTGCCGTCTTGGAGGTAGCGGTGGTAAGGTCTTTCGACTTCCGCTGACGTTTTGCGGCTGGCCCTGCAGAGGCGCTCTTCGGCGTCGCCTGTTGTGAATTTGCCCTTTGGGGTTCACTCAGCTGCGTCGGCACCACTGGGGCGCTACTAGACTGTGGTAATATGGGAGCAGGAACGGCAACAGTCTCCTCAGCGGTCGGGCCGTTGCTTGATTTTCGGGGTCCCCGTTTCCGTTTCTCGGCCGGTTTTGCGGCAGATGGTGGAGCAGCAGCATCGGCACTCTTCGATTTACGGTATGCTTCCAGGACAGCGCGCTCCTCAGCGCTTAATCCTTGCGGCACAATAGCGGCGTTTTTGGAAGGCGTTGCAGTTTGACTCACTGCGACACGATTGCTTCTCGATAGTGTAGGGCTAACGCTGTCTGGCGGTAGAATGGGAGTTTCTTTCGGCTTGGTCTTCGACCCTGGAGGGCGGCCTGCTTTGCGCTTCGGTTGAGACGTCGGTGTTTGAGAGTTCGCAGACTGCATGTTCATCACGGGGCTACTCGTGGATGCAACAGATCCCTGGTTGAGGGAAAATACCTCGACAGCCGGGACCTCATTCCCTTCAGCATCCTTCTCTTTCGGCCGATTGCGAGAGCCTCGCGGCCGTCCCGGTCTCCGTTTCCCAATATTCGCAGTTGCAGGCTGGTCTATTGGCTCGGGCTCGTTCAATTGCTCGGGTTCGAGTTCGACTACTCCGGTTCCGGTCGAGTTGACAGGAACGAACGCGCCGGATGCATTCGTCCCAGTCTTGCCAGAGCCGTTATCATGTAGTATGGACTCGGACTCCCCAATATCGACCCAATCATCATCAGCACCCTCTGCATCCTCATCCTCATCCGCCACAGACGCAGGCCGTATCGAAACTCCCGTTCCCCGTGACTCCTCCCTTACTCCTTCCTTCGGGCCCTTCTTAATCCCCTTATCCTTTCTCACCTTCGATGCCTTGCTCCCCTTCGGCCTGCCCCTCGGCCTCTTCCCTCTCGCCCCTACTCCCGTCCCACTCGACCTCCATACCTTCCTCTCCAGCTCGGGAAATATCTCAGATAGCCACCCAACAAACAGCGCACCACTCCCATTCGCATCTTCACTCGCCGGGAACGCTTCATCCTCCGGCGCTGGCGCCCCAGGTATACCACCAAAAAATGCGAGCGCCTTACACATCTGATCCACCACCGCCAATGGACTAATACTTCTCAACAGCGTCAACAATCGTGCCTGCTCGTATTTCGTCTCCTCTGCCGACATAGGTTGCGTGCGATGCACCGGCTCCGCCGGCGGCGAGCTAGGCACTACATACGCCTGCTGCGGCACCACCCCCTCCTGCCTTATCTCCCCCCCTTCTACGCGCCGTCTCTTCACCCTATACGAGTCCTGCAACATATTCCTCGCCGCCTTCGCCGTATTCTCACTTGCCCTCTGCGCCGCTTCCCCCCGCGGCAACCGCCCATTATTCGACCCCGACATATCCATATGCATGACCGCGAAGTTCCCATTCCGCTGGTCCGTCTTCCCCTTCAACTTGCGCGGAACAGGATTGCGCACGCGCCCGTCGCGATGCGCGCCTAGCTTGCCTGAGCGCTCTGCAGTAGGGGCGGTGAGGTCGAGGACCCCGAAGCCGGGGGCGCGGCGCGCGGGACTGGCGGCGGGCGCGGTGGATGTGGATGCCGATGAGGTTGTGGGGGCGAGGGGGGAAGCGCTTGCGTTCGGTGAGGGAAGCGCGGGGTTCGGCGAGGGTCGTAGGAGCGGCGCGGGCACGTCGCTGGAAGGGTTGTCGGTGGGCATGGAGGTGGATTGGGGTGGTAGGGACCCTGATGGGTGTTCGGGGTCTGGGGCGTTTGCGCCAGCGGTGGAGGCGGCGGGCTTGGGGTGCGCGTCGACGAAGGTTGTGAGGCGGAATTGACCAAAAGAGGAGGTCGTCGATGAGACAATGCCGCTGGGCTGGGGCCCGGACATTGTCGCCATTTCAAAGTTGTGGGCGTGGGCGCGGAAGAGCGAGGCGCCATGCCATGTGGCCGTGAGGTGAGGTGTGATGATCCCTTATCTGGGCGCGGGTCGGGTCATCGCGAACAACACACTGGTGTCGTCGCTTAGGTTTGGACTGGGGGACTCAGCCTCGAGCTGCTGTGATTCGTGCGCCACCATCAATCAATATTGGCCCCCAGGACAAAAATGACAAGAGTCCAGATTAAGGCATATATGTGCGTTTACGCGCCGAGGAAATTATAGATGGTCATATAAATAAATCCGTCACTCAAGACACCCAATTTCAGCCGCATCAAAGTTCAGTGCAGGTAGTTGACACAGCAAGTCGACACCGTCAGTACACCAGCAATACACCAGTAAGTTGACAAGCAAAAAGGTATTTCATTTCATCCAGCAAAAACTGTTTGCTACAAGGAGTGATCTGCTACAATTGATCGCTCCAAAAAAGACCCCCTCCATGTTTCCCAGCGGAGTATACGTCTCCAACATGGCAACACCATATATGATATCTATGCCTCAATACCGAGACCGACGCCCCTGCTCCTTATATATACGCTCACAACAACGCCTTTGATAAATGCCCCCCTAAATCTCGTGTGCGCCAAAATAAGCACCAGTTCCTACAGGGTGATGTAACGCATGCCGCGAGGCCTGTGACAGTCCAGGTGCCCATTCCTCGTCCACGCCCCCATCTTCCTTGATCAGCTCCAAGAGGACCTGAGTGTTCCTCTTTATCTTCAAGGAACATTCGACTATCCCACGCTCCAGGATGAGCGCCTCTGCCGTGTTAAGCCATATGCTCGTCAATGGCTGTTGGTCCAAGAGCAACGGCCTTAACTGATCACGCGACAGTGGGCTCATAGGTGGCCCAGCGTCAAGGCTTGTGTGGAATATCGTATGGCTAGGAGCACGGTGTGCCCGAGCATCCATACAAGCGGGCTGAACGCAGTCCCACTCGTTGCAACTACCAGCGTCGTGTATCGATAGCGATTCCATAGCCGCGACATCTGGGGACGTGACAGACTTCTTCCGGCCAAGTCCTAGTATGGCTAGTCTTGACTTGGGAGCGGCCTCCATGGGTTCCCGCGTGACGGAGCTGTACCAGCTGTCGACTGCTGCTCGTCGCGAGTTGTATCCTTTCATCTCCCAAAATCTTTCTGCCTGTCGCAGACCTCCTATTAATATTATCGTCGCATAAATCTCGTCGGCTGGCTTGTCTTTTAAATAACCCTTGATCGAACGCTCGAGTCTACCGGCGTACGATGGAGGTCGCAGGCGTCGAGAGAAAGATGAGAGGACTAGCGGGAAGACTTGGTGTAATTGCAGTAGCGTTTGGTCGTCGTACATATTCATAACCTGGCGCTCTATCGGGTTCAAAGTAAAAGGTTGGTGTCGTAGGGGTATCCCATTCGATTGAAGGTGTTGTAAGTGAAGCTCTCGGTACTTTTCGAAGAAATGAAACATAGTAAATAGTAATGGCATTAAACGTAACCGCATACGTCTATGTTGCGGTTCGAATTCGCGCCGTTTTGCTTCGGTGTCGCGAAGGAAGATTTCCTGAGTCGTATGCTCGGCAATAAGGTCTGCAAGTTTTGCTGCGACATGAAGGCGATGCCAAAGTCCGCAGAGGTACTGAAGGGTGAAAAGTTTCGAATCGGGGACGGGGTATAATCGTAGGGCGTAGTGAGGGACGCTGTGGGTAAGATGATGGCGCGATATAGGTGATTCGTTCATTGAGACAAAGGAGTTGAAGGATCTCGAGACGAGTCTGAGATTGAGGATCGTCGGCATTGGAAGAGTGTTCATAATCTGAAGCTGAAGTTCGTTGGGGAGCGCAAGGAATCGGTCGGCGAGAGTAAGACTACACGTAACGTTAGCAAGGCAGCGACACACCGGAATCAAAGGTAGTCCTACTGTTGTTTTATATCTCCTTCTTCAAATATGAACTCGTGTCCAACTTGATGTGACGATCCCTTATGCGAGACCTTGAATCTAAAGTTCGTGATAGATGATGTGAAACTGGGTTTCCGCGGCGCCTTCGATGTGGCCTCTGGCACCAACAGCCTCCTCTTTCCGTCGCCTGATCGATCGGTGTCGCCGCTTCTCCTCCTGCGCGCTCCCGGTGGGCGCGGGTTCCTTATGGGTAGGCTGAATGTTGAGGTCTGTGACGTGCCAGCGGCGCCGTCTGCAGCCTGGTTGTTCGCATTGTCGACAGCATCGTGTAGCGAATTTAACTTCTCAAAGTACCGCGGACTGGCGAACTCTGTGATGTGACTTGGATCCATGCTCGGCTTCGGGCTCCTATGGCATCCAGATTGGGGTGCGACAGTCGTGCTGAAGCATCAGGACCGCGGGAGGGCCGTCGTCGCTAGAGAAGCGTGTGCAGCCACTCGGGACGTCAGCGACTGTGTTTGTTGATGGTGTATTGCTGCCAGATCATAGTTTTCTAACCCAAGTCGCAATGGGAAGATGGTCGGATTGTCGAGATGGTCGTGATGGTCGATAGATGAGATAGATCAAGAAGAGGAAGTTCGTGGGGGGGGGAGTGAGTGGGAGTCGTGGAGTAGAAGAGCCGATGTTGGTCTCGGATGGGGGTGGGGGGTGTAGTGTAGGTGCGTGATCCAGCGACTGCGACTGCAACCCAAAGGTACATTTAGCATGTACACATCGTACACTCAAATTTGTAGCGGTTCGTGGGGCAAAGATGTACCTTTTTCTCTTTAGTGCTGTACGCCAGCGATAATGGGGAAAATGGGGTTGGTGGATGAAGAATGGTTAGGGGAACGTGACGGCGGAGTGGATAAGGCAGAGTGGACAGAGTTGAATGTCAGTGGCAGTTTTTGGTGGTGAGTTTTGTGATTTTGTGTGGTGGTAGGGGGGTGTTGGTAGGGGGGTAGGGGGTTGAAGCTGAAGCATTAATGCCAACACGGCGCCTGTGATAGGGGAGAATTGTGATAGGGGAGCATCTGCAGGCTTCGGAGGAACAGAGCAATAGGGAATGGATATTGAGAGTACCATAGTTTAGTAGATAGTACTAGAGTAAGCACATCGCCAGAGGAGAAACACCACATCCGCCGCCAATTTGAATTTCTCCACAATAAGGCCGGCCAGCCAGAGTTTACCCGGGGAGGGATCAGCGAGTGACGACGGCCGCAACTACCAGGAATACGGAGTCAGAGAAGAATAGCGTAAAGTAGTAGGAAGGCTAAGGCACAGTACAGTGCGGTACTGGAGTGGACTGTGCAGGGAACCATGATCCCCATGGAGTACAGTATAGTACCGGACGAGAGAAGGCCGGACGATAATGGTGGCCATAATCTTGAATAATCCCGAATATCACATCTGGAATGTGAGTAGAGTACACCTACAGCTGTAGCTGTATAGAACTTTGTCTGATATCGCTGTGTCCGCGCGAATGGTAGACAAGAAAGACGTTGTGCTGTGTCACCGACTGTACGGAGTATCGAATCTGGGGGAGAGACAAGAGACAAAAGCCAAGGACGACAGGACCATGTCACCAAATGATCCGCAATATGGGGATTTCCAGGTACCGTATGTACTCTTTCCCTGTCTCACTCTACCCCCGACGTGGTCTCGTCCTCTTTATTTCGCTGTCCTTGTCTCCTCCATATTTCGCCGAGAAAGGGAAATACGAGGCAAATAGATGATCTCGAGGGTCTGTTCATCATGTCCCCCACTAATGATGAGGGATGGTTGGCCTCTCGTGGTCTTGGTGAATCCGTTGAATCTTCCCCGGCGTCAATCACCAGCTACTGTGCTGTGATGGGTAAAAGGGCCGGATATTCCGTATGGGTGAGGGAAGTCCCGACTGTGTCAGATTCTCTATTGAATGCACATGCACGGGTACATCCACACGGTACAAACAGTACATCCAAAGGCATGAGGTACTTCCGACGACGACGACCCCTTCCCAACTATCCCATCCATGCCATTTGCCATGCGATTGACGCGATAGCGGCCAAGAATAGTCAAGACCTGGCCCAACGCCCATCCATCGGATAGATTCAGCGGCACCCAAGCAGCCACGCCGATAAGGACATCAAACTTGCCTCTTCGGGCGCTCCAGACGTGGCCAGCTGCGAGGATCCATCTTTCGTTGTATCGGGAAACAATTAAGCTTTCCCGCCTCGCTGCCCAGATCCTCCTTGTAAGCTCAATGCGGCCTGAAGGACGGAGCACAGTACGCCGCAAGACTGCTCTGCTGTGCCTCGCATGGACAAGAGGAGAGGCCGGTGACGGATTAGGCTGATATCTTTTGCGCTCTCATGATTGCTCATGATTGACCACGATTGTAATCCGCATTGGCGCTCGGTGAAATAGAAGGGCCTTGTTATTCTCGTGATTCGAGCACTTCGTATAGTAGAGTAGAGTGGTATCACAGCGGCAGTTTGATAGCAGTATTTACACTGGAAAAGGGCCTTCAAAGCTTCACAAGTGTGTCATTGTTCCCGCTCTCGGCGTGAAGACCAAAGGGGCGACGCGTTGGCGTCGTATAGAACAGACAAGCACCATCCTGTCAACTCGGTGGCAATGTACTGATTGGACCCGGCAGCTCCATCCTCAGACGCACACATCTCAATCTCGGCCGATCTCTTGGACAGATAGATCAATGCTCAGGTCTATCAGTCCGTCCATACAATGCATCCATACATGCGAGCGCCTGTTGTATGCGATGAATGGGTTGGTGATGGGTGGCGGTGGTGGTGGTTCCTCGGTCGCTCTTGCTGCCAAGGCCTTGTTCTCGCCCTGTGCGCACATCGTCGCTCTCACCAAAACGGCCCTTCTCCGGAAAATTGGTGCGCTTAATCCCTGTGAGTGCGCCTTCCTCTGTGCAGGACAGAACTCTATGGACTGTACAGTACAACGACTGAGACAGTACAGCGCACCGTATGGAGTGCAGCAACCCTTCACCAACTCTCCAACAACCCTCCAACACTCCAAAGGTGCAGCACAGCATGACACACGTTTGATTCAAGCTTCACCTAGGCCGAGCACGGCAATAGAGGCGAACCCAGGCATACCCAGACCAGCCTGATCTTCGACGATATCCCCAATATGTCCACAGCATGGAGAGTACTTACCCAAGACCTACCCAAACATATCGCACCGAGACATTTCTCTCCACACAGACAAGGAACTAGCGAGCGGATGGGGAGCAGGATTGAAGATACAAACCCCACTAAACCCACTTCCCTCTCCTTGGGCTCTCCACCCCTCCACTCCGGGTCGGGGGCCTCGGGGAGACGCTCGGCCATCGTGGAGAAACATCAAGAAACAAAGATTGGCCGAATCGGAGTACTCTGCCGCTTGGGACAGTTTATTCCGTCGCCGGCCGAATGTAAAAATGTAAAACGTGTTGAATGGCTTTGGTCTGTGGAGACTGCCTCTTTGAAATCACCGAGCAAGCAGCATTTCGTGCTCCCAAAGGACGGGTTGTGCTGGTCACATTGAACTGGTCCATACAAAGAGATGCTATTACAGGCCATACCTTGCTTTGCCATGCCGCCGCGCCACGCAATCCCATGCCAATGCAAGGCTCTCGGCGCTGGTGACTGCTCACTCCTCATGAATCCCATAGTGCTCCCGCCGGGCCCAAAGTATTTCCCCGATACCAGGGACCAGCCCGAATGCCAACGGGAGGCTTGAAACGCTGCAAGGTCGTATATGCAGTGTGCCTACGGTCCGTCTAATTCGAGCGTGGCCCGTAGAGTAGCTACATGATCCATACATGCAGACAAGCAATAGTCTGCCCTGCACAATTTGTATTGCTTTGTACTGAGAAGGCGTGCACATCCATCCATCTGTCACTTCCAAATTCGTGGGGACAGATCTGGGTGCGATAAGATAAGATTAGATCTGGCGGGCACCAGATCCAGGCTTCAATACGTACGCCGACCGAGCAACCTGGCACTTACTGCGGCTAGAAAACGCCATGAGCCGCAACCAGTAACCACCTCAACCTCGCTATTTATAAAGATCTGCTTCATTTAAAGGCGTACACCTCCAGTTCGAACACTCGTTCAGCTTCATCTACACTATGGCAGCCTACCCCCCGCCAAACGATCTCCCATCGTACGCGGACCATCGTGCCTCGGGGTCCTTCGATCCCAACGTCCCGCCCAGGCCACCTCCAAAGCCACGTAGCGAAGACGTGAGCCGGCAAAGTACGCCGGTGCTGTCACAATTCCCCCATCAACCGTCTCCACTGGGGGCCAAACCGTCTCCTCCGACGCCAGAACGGTCACTTTATGCTGAGCAAGTCGGTCCTCAAGGTGCTCCACAGGCCATCCCAGACCCAGGGCCTAACTGGCTCCCAAAGATCCTGGAAGACAAGTCGTATGTATTCTGCTTTTGCATAAAGACCTCACCGCTAACTAGCCTAGTATACAAGATCTTGAAGAGATTCTCCGGAACCCCGAGCTCCTCTCCGCGACATGTCACTCCCGCGAGACCGTCCACCCCTCCACGTCTGCCTCTGACGAATCACTACAGAGTGCATTGCGCGAGAATATAGCCCTAGCATCACACCTAAACGACGTCGAGGCCCGTCTATCACACCTGCAGGCCTCAACGCAGGCGCAGCTCCTTTCAGCTCACGCCCTGGAACGTCAATGGCGGCAGAAGCAATCGGACATGGACCGGGCGCTCTCTCCCTTCTCACCGTCATCCCTGTATCAGCGCCTGGGCGCCGGTGTACAGGACCAGGAGATGGTATGCCAAGCGCTGGAGGAGAGCTTTCTGGAAGGCGACGGCGCTGTCGCGACAGAACGCGAGATGACGGAGTGGGTGCGACGCTACCGGGATGCGAGGCGCCTCTACTACTCGCGCAGGGAGAGGAAGGAGAGGTGGGATGAGGGGAGGGTTGGGGGTTGGCGATAAAGCAGCCATGCAGTTTAATCAGTCACTCAGGAACGAATGGAAGGCAGACAGTCGGCCCGTTTGGGGCGCTCAGGTGAGCAGGTCTGCGACAGGCTACCACGCTATGGACGTCGGTCGAGCGCGGCTTCCAATTACTGCGTCCGCTCCCGGCTCTAAATTTGATGGCCGGTGCTCAACACTCTATTTTGAGAGTGGAAGCTCGATCGAGTCGCCGTTTTGTGGGCTCATGAGGCCTGTAGCCGACGTCGTCGTCGCTTCGCGGCGGAATTGATGGTGATGACAATGCGCTCGAGACGCATGATGCAATGCGTGGTCCCTCAGGTTTGTGAGGCAGCAGTCTAGATGGATAGGCTATATTGGGGGGGCAGCCTGCAGCCCAAGCTGGGGGATATATGGCCATGTCACACACCTCATTGGATAAATGGGTACGCGGAAGCATGCCGACAGAACTCAACGGCGAGCGACAGGCGGGGACAAATAAATCACTCCCCCAAGAGGGGCGATCTTCCCAATTAGACTTCTCGTCCGCTGGATCTGCCGCCGTTAATGGCTGTGTTCCAAGGCACACCCATAGTTAGTTTCGCTGGTGTCGACCACCATCTTGGCCCTCTCATCCTAACCTGACCTCGTATTACTGCATGATAAATCACAGATCGCCATCCGTGAACCGCATATTTCGTTTCAAACAAAGCAGCGAGCCATAGATCTCGCTTCGGCAAGATTTTAACGTCTACCGGCCTTCCAAGTTCGGCAGTTGAGTGGGCGTCGGGGTTGTTTAGCTGTTATTTTTGAAACGCCCTGTCCTCGCCGCTGCGCCGCTACTGCGACGATCCCAGCACATCAGTCGCGATTTGGATAGCATAAAGTAACATCCCACCCGCAAGCACACAGACAAGTGGGAATTTATTAGGAATAGAAAAGAAACACATATTCCCGATTTCCCGAGATCAAGATTTCACCGATGACGAGTATGAACCCCCAAATCCAAACGGCGGCGCACAGAAATTTGGGTTTGTTTTCGTTTGTGTTTTTGTTTTTGGTGCTCGCTTTCACTCGTGCATCCCCGTGCCAAAGTCCCGTGCCTCGGCAATCGCATAAATAGAGCATAGATCTCTGTTTGTTTGTTTGGTACAGGTTACGTACATATTCTTATTATACCGCTCATACGTTACTTATTTCTCACATCATCGCTATCTATTTCCACTCTTTGGGGGATCACGATATTCAAACGGAAAAAGGGAAGATGGCGGAAAACCTGTTCTTTGCCATAGTAACTGAACTGTCGGCAGCACGTTACCCCGCTTATACAGTATGTGCGCGTCTGGATAATGGTCACTGGCAGATACGAGGCTCTGCGTGACGCATTCTATCCCTAATGAACCACTATATGCGCCGATCATGATTCGGACGCCGCTTAGAATACGAGAAAATGTAACCGCAGCTGCTGCGATGATGCTATTATTGTGGCTCTGTTTATCCCCTTTACCTTCATATATAGATAGCGACGGTAGGCTTGTTTTCTGTTTTTGAATCAGTTCTCGATCTTGCAGTAATTCAACCCCTTACTTCCTATAACTCATATTCTTGAACACCCTCGACTCGCTTTCACAGCTGTAATCTCACCCCCAATCTCACCATGATCTTCACCCGCGTCGCAACTCTCCTCGCGGTCCTCGGTGTCGCAGCCGCAGCTCCCACCACCGGCGACCCATCGAGCCCATACCGCCTAAAGACCACCGTCGTGAAGGGTGATGCCACCAAGAACAACCTCTATGGTATGCCATCCCACGCCACCCAGCACCGAGAATCCCAGCCCCCCTAACAATCCCCCAGTGCAATCCTACCACACCGGCGCCGGCCTGAACGACGTCGCTCTCGCCACCGAGGGCGGCTCGGCAGGCTTCATCAACGGCACATACCAGCAGTTCGATCTCTCCGGCTCCACTTTCCCGAGCGGCCTCAAGCTGGCCTACGACTCGACCTACACCCAGTGGTGAGTGCCCGTCGGCCTCGGCTCGCAGTGTCCGCGGTAACTAATGGTAATTAGGTTGAGCACCGAAATCAACGCCGGCTACGGAGACGAGGGCTTCTCCTTCAACGGCAGCGGCTTGATCTCTAGCAACCCGGAGTTCCGCGGTTGGTTGGGTAAGTCGAATCAGCTTCTGGCAATATGTATATCAAGCTGACTTGAGTGTTTTTAGCATGCGACTGGTACCACGGTGTTCCCCAGCTGTTCTGGCAATACTACTATGAGGACACCAAGCTCCCAAGCAGCTGTGCTAAGGTGGAGCTTCACCCTGTTGACCTTGCTTAAGAGTGTGTAGAGTAATGAAGACGCTGGATGGAAGCATCGTAATAATGATCAGCTAGCATAATGTCGAGCGATAATGTTAAATTTATAACTTCTCGTATCATTTTGTTGTAACTATGGACCAGCTGTGAAGGTGTTTTGTTTTGATCTCCATGAAGGTCGTAGTAAAACGTTTCTGAAGAATGCCCCAATTGCAACGTCAAAACAAGCTTTATTAAAGCCATTTCTATACGAATAATCGAAACCGATATAAACTTCGTATTAACATTTATATGTTTATATAAGCCAGAAAGGCATCCATTACTGACAAGGGTCCTGGGGGTTTAAACTCTTCGGATTGGGTTAGAGCACCCGTAATCGGTTATCGCCTCTATCAAAGCCAGCCAAGCCAGAGCTCACTCCAGAGCTCCCAGCTCCATACCCACGACGACAACTTGCCATCACCGCGCCCACCTCCCTCCCCTCCCCAACCCCAGCATCTGGAGCGACCTCTCCCCCCTCCACTGATCCCTCATACCCCCAACGCGGCCGCCGAAAATGGCGAACAACACGAAATACCTCCTCCTCTCCCTCCCAACCTCGATCGCGCCATCAAACGACCAGGCCGACGCCCTCTCCGCCCTCAGCTCCGCCGTCGGGGATAACGGCGCTGTCGCCCCCTTCAAGGTCCCGCACTTTAAGATCGGGACGCTCGATGCGCTGGTGCAGCAGGCGGATGATTTGGGGAAGTTAGAAAGTGCCTGCCAGGGCGTCGTGGCCAAGGTGGGCGATACCTTGAGAACTATCTTGGATGGCGATGAGTCCAAGATTGGGCCGCAGAAGACGGTGAACGATAGTATGGACACCACCTGTGGAGACTTAGTTTGGGGATACGTGCTGACTTGGAGTAGAGCCGGCGGACCAGTATCTGGGGAACTTTACGTGGAATAAAGTCAAGTACCGCACAGATAAGCCGTTGAGGGAGTTGATTGACATGTTGCAAAAGGTAGATGAATTGGTTTGATCGCAGGAACGGCGGGGCTAACAGTTTGGTGCAGGAACTGCTGGGTATCGACAATGATGTGAAGAGCAAATACACGCAGTACAACTCGATCAAGACCATGCTCACTTCTCTACAACGGAAGCAGACGTAAGATTCTCTCAGCTTCGCATCCTCTTTGGAACAAAAGCTAACATGTGCCCAAGTGGTAACCTTGCTACGAAATCGCTCACGCCCGTCGTGGACCCGTCCCTCCTGATCCAGGACTCCGAATACCTCGAGACGCACCTAATCGTCGTCCCCAACCTAGGCAAGAAAGACTTCCTACGCAGCTACGAGACGGTATCGCAGATGGTTGTGCCGCGGTCAGCGGTGGAGGTTGCGCACGACGAGGAGCTGACTCTATACACTGTGACGACATTCAAGAAGTTCAGCGCCGAGTTCGTGCAGAAGTGCCGCGAGCAGCGCTGGACGCCGCGCGATTACAAGTATGTTGAGGGCGGGCGCGAGGAGGAGAAGAAAGAGATTGAGCGCGTGAGCAAGGATGAGAGGAAAGTGTGGGGTGAGGTGTTGAGGTTGGCGAGGACGGGTTGGAGTGAGAGTGTTATGATTTGGATTCATGTGCTGTGTCTCCGAGTCTTTGTCGAGACGGTACTGAGATACGGATTGCCTCTTGAGTTTGTCTGCGCCCTGGTCAAGGTATACCCGCCCAACTTTTATACAATTCGATCCCGATACTAACTTTCGCCAGACCAACCCAAAACTAGCGAAGAAGGCAAGGCAAGCGTTAGACTCTGCCTACTCGTATCTAGGAGGCAACGCATTCGGCAGGGACAAGAAGGGACGAGTTACCAAGGACGACTCAGCTCTGTCGTCAGAAATGAGTGCATTGGGCGTAGGTGGTGGCGAGGGCAATGAGTACACAGCATACGTATGCTACGAGTTTGAGGTCATATAGAGACATAAAGCAAGAGAGTTACCCCTTTGGATGGGATCACGAAAGCAAGCATTGTATTGTACAAATCACAGCCAGCGGCTTCAATGAAGCAATCAAAAAAAGAAGTATATTTTACTTTCTAGATCCATCATCATAATCGTAAATATGTTCCCCATCCTCCCCTCTAGTTCTTAAGGGCGGCCGCCGGCAGCAGGTCCTTTGACTCGAGGTACTTGACAATCTGCCTCACCGCGTCCTCAACGCTGACCTGGTCAGAGCGGATGTGGATCTCTGGCGCATCTGGGGCCTCGTATGGCGCCGAGATACCGGTGAAGTTGGGGATTATGCCCGCGCGAGCCTTCTTGTACAGGCCCTTGGGGTCGCGCTTCTCAGCCTCCTCAACGGGGATGTCGACGTGCACCTCGATGAAGGGGATTGGCTGGTCGCCCTCGGCGACGGTCGCGTGGAGGTCGCGGGCGATCTTGCGGTCCGCCTTGTAGGGCGAGATGAAAGATGTGAGAGTCGCGGTCGCGGCGTCAGAGAAGAGCTTCGCTACCTATAACAGAAACAAGTCAGTCAAACCAGCCTACACACCCCCTTGTCCCCCTCCTACGCAGAACCAAGAGCTCCTTACCTCTGCAATTCTGCGGATGTTCTCATTCCTGTCCGCCTCGGAGAATCCCAGATCCTTGTTCAGTCCAAAGCGCACGTTATCGCCATCGAGACGGTAAGAGTTGACACCAATGTGTAGCAGGTGCTGCTCGAGCGCAGTTGCGATGGTCGACTTTCCGGACGCCGAAAGTCCAGTGAACCAGATGGTGTATCCCTTCTGGCCGCGGAGCGTCTCACGCTCCTCGCGCTTAAGGCCCTCGTGCCAGGTGATGTTGCTGTTGGGAATGTCAGTTTTGTTGTGGCCTGCGGAGCCTGTTTGGCGGGGTTGGCGGGGTAGAGGGGGGGGTGGTGCGCACGTTGCCATTTTGTTTGGGGGAGGGGTTCTGGTGGGATTATGGGGACTTTGATGAGGGCGGTAATGGGATGAGAGCCTAGAGGTGTAAGGCTCGTCGGGATGAATATATATACAGAAGAAGATTCGAAAGTATGTTCGATTGTATGTGGTCGGCCGCGCGGGTTCCAAGAAAAAGCAAACAGCGGTTTTCGGAGTTTGGTTCCTGTACCTTTTAGCGGGCGATGACGCCTTATCACGGACCCACTCTATAACTTAACTTTGGACAATGGTCTTTCACTTTTACTTTTGGCTGATTGATCACAGTCAATGGCGATGGTATTTTTCTCGTGAATTTAACATCTTTGATGGTCTAACGGTAATTTTGAACTGGTTGCAGTGTAGGCGTCTCTACAGGCATCTTTTCCAGATGCTTGCTGCTTTTCTTTTTTTCTAAAAAAAAGTCGCTTCGAATAATCGGAATATAGTTTTCCTTTTTCACGAAGGGTAGTGCCTCTAATTATATGTCACACGTAATCTAGGACAAGAGGAATTCTTTATGGAGGTATTATTATTAGAACTCTACTTCGTGTAGGGCTTCGAATGGTGTGGTTCAGGGGGAAACGGTTTGAAAAACTATACAGGGTAGATTTGGACGTTGATGGGTAAGTCCAGCGGCCAATTTCTCCATTTTCAGATGCAGCCTTGGATATGCTGGTGTCCATCAGGAGGACCTCCTCGTAGCGGATCATATGAGTGACACTTCTGATATTAAACATTATCGCCGCCTCCCAGATGAGTATCCATCCAGTTAACAAGCGTTTCCGCCGAATTGCAAGGTTTATTAATACGCAGGAACCGATTCATTAGCATGTGCACATGGACTTCACCCGGGAAGTTCACCACCGTTGTTTTCGCGTGGCCAGCCTGTACGTGGCGTCGTCAGTACTAAAATAAATGTGCTGCACAAAACATCGGTAGGCACTTACTCGCAGTCTCTCACAGAATGTGGAAGTATCGTCACGCAGTAGTTCATCATCTCCATAGAGGACGACGATGTCATCGACCAGCAAATCCACCCACCACTCCTCTGGCGCCATTGTTGGAGTATTCCATGAGTCAAAATCCGCGCCGCCCAAGAAATTCCGTGCCCAGTATTCGAGGGAAGTGGCGCTTAGTAAGTCCTTGTCCTTGTTGAGCTGCATTGATGCCGCAGACGTATCCATGGTCACCCACGGCGAGACGAGGACGGCGCCAGATAATCTGCCCTCGAATTTGAGCGGTGCGACTAGTGGGTTTGGATGGCTCAGATGCAAGACGAGACTTAATAATAGATGAGCACCAGCCGAATCACCCAGCAGGGTAATCGAAGAGGGCAATACCTTCTCCACGTGAAGGAGATGGTCGAGCAATGCAACGGCTTGTTGCAGCTGGCGCGGATAGCGATTGGCGCTCTCACAGGCGAGATCTGCGAGGTCATGGAATTGGCATCGTTGAATCAAACTGGATCTAGGCAGAATTGCTAGGGGTTGGCTAGGTGTGGTACTTACCATATGACAAAATCACGGCTGAAGCGTCGCGTCGAGAGGGATCAGACAGGCCGAATGCGAGCGAGACATGCTCGCTGAGGGCCGGCGCCATGTAGCCGCCGCCATGAAAGAGGACTACGACATTGCGCGCGTTGCGGGGCCCGAGCCATTGGGCCGTCGTCCCGCAGGGAAGCTGAATAGTTGAGTTCGCTATCTTGTGCCTTCTGGCGAATCTTTCGCACGTCTTGGACGTCGAGGGAAGCAGGTTTTGGATGGCGACGGCGTCCAGACCGCTCTGGTAGTCACGCATTCCGTGGTATGCGATGTACTGGTGGAAAGTCAAGCCATTCTTCTGGTCACGTCGGCCTGCGTTTGCGACTTTCAACAGGAGTCGGAAAGCTATTGTGTTAGTGGTGGGTCACGTTCTCCTGGACAGTTCTTACTTATTGCAGTCGCCTTTGAGAGGAGAACCATCCAGTCCCATAATGTGGCGGAATATGCATGTTCTCCTACCTCAACACGCACGGCCATGATATGGTCACGACTTTTTGCGCGTTGGGGAGGAATGAAGTGATGCTGTCGACTTGATATGTTGATATGGCAATTGACTGGCACGCCAAAGATAATCTACCGTTTTTTAATGTGCAAGGTACGAATACGAATACGTACCTACATATGTACACATTAAGATTAGATAGACCTAGGAGACAAATTAGGAACATGGGAAAATTAACATTTGCTGACGTGAGATAGGGATTGGCCGCCAGAAACGCTGGATTGCTAGCCTCCCACTGATTGGTTGAAGAGAGCTATGGTCTTCTCAATATGTAAATTTTGGACTTGATTTACCTCTTACAGTACGCCTATTTACCACGTCCGCCACTTATATTACGTTAGGTATTCAACATTATACCATATATTGTTGCTAATATCCCGTCTACTGAATCCTTTTTTTTCTTCCTTCCTTACTGTATTGTTACGGTACGAAGTACGGCACAGCTTACCGTAGTATACATTGCAACGGTTCGTTCGGGTGCAAGCACAAAAATAGATTCAGATAGGGTATCCACTATATAAGGATCCGACTACTTCACACTTTCAACCTATAGCATTACTAGCTCTATTGGGTTAAACTTACGTGAGATTTGACGTATAGCTAAATTACATATATAAGGCATACCAGTGTCAGGTCTTGTCCAAATCATTCTTTATCTTTAATATCAACTACGCAGGAAGAACAATGGATATAATCCCGATTTCCCTCATCGACCAACAGAAGCCTATTGCTAGCATCCGCTCGCGGACCTACTTCGTTCTGAATGATCTCCTCGACGAAGAGATTCTCAGGAAATCCCTAGATACGCTCATTCGCGACCACTGGCAGAAGTTGGGTGCGAGATTTAAGGCGCGAAGGAAGGATGGACGACTTGAATATCACCTCCCTCTGACGTTCGATGACAATTATGAGCTGTTCAACTGGACATCTAAGCAGTACGACCATTCCATAGAGAAAGTTCCGTCATTCCCGAGGCCCACTGCCCCTGAAAAAGGAATTGCGTTACTCCCTCATATCCACACCGTTGAGGAATGGTTCAAACCGGCTGATTGGCCGCTCGAATGCGAGCGCGATGAACTGGGCAGGCCCTTAATCTACGCTCAAGTGTCTCTCTTTGTGGATGCCACCGTCATCGCCCTCAGTCTGCCGCATGTGTTTTCGGATCAGCTTGGGCTAGCGAACATCATCAAGGCATGGATTGGTATAATCGGTGGCGTAACGCCACCCCCGATGGTTGGGTTCAAGGACGATGTTTTCGCAACCATGAAAGACTACGCAGACTACCCACCGCAGGATGTGAGGAGAAAGGGACGGATGGCGGTAAGGAAATGGGGGGAGTATCCACTTGTTATATTGGGGTATTTGCCCGAGCTTATTCGAGATCGGGCAGAGGACGCCTACACTGTGTTCCTTCCTGCTCCGCTGGTGGAATCTCTACGTGAGAGACATGGCAAGGAATTAGCGGAGAAGTACGGCGAAAATATCGACATAACTAACGGCGACATCGTGTCTGGTATTCTTTTAAAGGTATGCCCTCCTACGTGCGTTAATGATACTTATTGACCAGTTACTCACTATATTATTAGTTCACTCGGATGGGTTACGCATCCCCTAAGATGCTATCATTCTCCCAATCTGTAAACAGTAAGCTCTATTCCGCATCTAACATCTCTAAACCATTCACTGACGCGAACCCCCCTCTTAAAAGTGCGCGGTCGCATTCCGGAACTAGATCAGAACCGTGACGGCTTTGTCCACAACGCACTCGCATACAGCACTGCCCGCTTCCCCATGTGTAGATCTACACTACTTAGTGAGATTGTATACCATAACCGCAAAGCCATCATTGAGGCGGCCGACCCAAAAGACATCAGTATCGGCGTCGCCATCACGCAGGAAATGGTACGCCGCGGACAAGGAACTCATATCGTCCGCCCATTTGAAAGTTCCTATTTCGTCACGAACTGGTCCGCCGCATGGAGGGGATTGGATTTCTCTCCTGCTGTCAAGGAGGATGAAAAGGAGCGCGATGCGAGCGCGGCCTTGAAGGCGTTTGTATTTGGGGATAGTGGGGTTGCAAGTAATCCGCAGCGATGTAAGAACATGTGCACCCCCCCTGAATGTTAACCAAGGATGACTTGCTGATACAGTTTCTTACAGTCAACTCTACTGTCATGAGTAAAACTGATGAAGGGTATTGGTGTTCCTTCAGCATGTCAAAAAAGGCGTCTAAATTGGTAGAGGAGTACCTAGCGAAAGATCCCATGTTGGCGGATTTCTAATTGTCTGTGATCTCGTTTGAGCGTTTGGTTTGTTTGTATATTAGAGGATTTGGAGCAGTAAGAGTCGGGGTTGATATAAAGTTTGAAGATAGGCTATTTTAGTGTCACCACTAGCTTAAATTTTAACAGCTATATTACAGCTTAAAGGAAAACGTCAAGGTTCATGGACTCGAATATTGGCTGTAAAGTGACTTCAACGCGTCAATTTGAATCCCTCGACAACCGCCGTTGCACAGCGTTGACCGTTTGGGCGTCACCGGTCAAAACACACCCTCGAGCCTGGAGCTGTTATCCCCCTTTCCGTACAAGTCTTTAATGGCATAACAGTCATTTAGACCATCCACAATCTTGGTGCTTCTGGGTCCGTGATTCTTGGGTGCTGTTTGTAGTTTTGGCGATTTCGGTTACTGAAATCGGAGGATTGTTTTCACGTAAACCACGATTCGTGCCTGGGAAACGACTGCCAGTTTCAACGCCATCACCGTGAGAAATAAGGTTCATGTATTCATGTATTCATACACTTTATACAACTGCTGTTTCCTAAAACCACGGAATAGGTCCTTTAATCTGGAACGTAACTTTAATCTGGAACGTAAGAACTATAATCACTTTGCCCCTATTTTTACTATAGCCTTGGTTAGTGTATAATGTAGGTCAGTAACCTATTATAGGTTACTGGCCTGACCGTCTGAGCAAGTACCGGCTTTCTTCAGAACTCCACATTTCCAGTGGTGGGAGATCTGCCTTATTTTAGAGTTTCGATCGGCATATCTGCGCTCCCCCAGGAATTATTTGACCTTGGGTTTTTGTCTTTGCAACCGACGCCTGAAAATGTTATCTGAGAATGCCTTTAACATAGGAAGGACCACAATGAACACAAAGTTATGGCGCTATCGGAGAGTGTCAAGTGCAAACTTATTTCATAGAGATCACAAAATAGCACGTATACATTTCAATTTTAATAAAGAATAGGTACGAGAGACTCCCACTCGGTCAAATCATTAAGATAATCTGGTACTCTTTTCAATGGGTATTGCTGGCGCCATTTAGAGGAACTTGGTTTAGTCTCTCAGTGACCAATTTCTTTAACTCCTCTCTTGTCATTAGACTAATTCCGAGCAAGTCGTTGTCAGTCATGTCGTAGGCGGCACCATATCTATCGCCAGCGAGCACTGTGCCTGAGATCAGCTTTAACAGAGTCGGAAAACTAGCGTCTCCTGCAGCAAAGGCCTCGAGGCTTTGCTGGACAAGTTCGGTCGATTTCGCAATGCTTGTGTTCCATTCTTGGTTTGGATTCACTTCCTTGGCAATATCTATCAGTGTGCTTTGCGTTAAAATCACTTCGGATATACGGACTATCCGATTCTTAGTCTCGTCGACATTTAGGAAGATCCTAGCAATTGCTTTCCCGGTTGCAGCCATAGAAGTGGCACTGAGTCGATTGTTTCCTCCATCTACCAGTACAGCAGAATGCGTATCGAAGTTGAGCATGATAGGGGCCGTCAGGATACTGTCGAGAAAGGCACCACTGCCCAAAATAGTATAAGATAGAGCCCCGTTCTCCGAGCTGTCTATCAAATGCTTCCTTATTGCTGCCAACGAAGAATAAAATGGCAGAGATTGCACATCTGGATGCAAGGAGCAAGAACTAAACTCGGATGGAATGAAGCGCTTGACGCCGGCAGCGATGGCAGCATCGATGAGAGTTTTTTGTCCTGCGATACCGAAAGTGCCAACTGTGGATACCACAGCATCTTGCCCATTGAGGGCTGAAGTCAATGATTCTACCGAGTTATAGTCCACCTCGATAGTGTTGGCAATGGATCTATCTAGTGTCGGTTGCTTAGAGCGAGTGAGGACAGTGACTTCAAAGTTTGTCTCTATAAGGGCCTTGATGACATGAGATCCTACAGTTCCAGTTCCCTAACGAGTTTTGTCAGTTATGTTCAGTGGGATATGATAATTGGCGGAAAGCCTTACTCCCGCAATGGCGATTTTTTTGATACCAGACATGATGAGTAGCAATGAGCCTTTGAATATTTAATATATGAACGTGAGAGTAACACGATATGGACGAAGGTGTTTTTAATTCAACTGCTATTCTGTAGCAACAAGCCAACTTTATATTCCTGGAGAATTGCTCACTAATCCCTCTGTAGCCAAACATATTTCTTATTCAGCGATAGTGACAAACTAACCATGCGACACGTAGAGTAGACAAACTAACCTCCGCATAAGAGTCCGCTGATATTTCCGTTATAGTTCGTAAATGTATCATATTATTCCTTCACGGGCGGCAGTGAGGCACTAGTGCGCAGACGGCGGAAGCTGCAAGCCCTCACATCACCTTCAACCTCCGCACCTCCGCTTCCGCACTTCCGAACCTCCGCACCGACTTTGTAGAAACACTGGCATAGACCCGCCTCTTGCTCATCTACAAGTTTCTTCTAGGAGAAAAAAGGATTAACTGCCGCATATCAAAATATGAGCACTAGACCGCATTCTGGCCCTACACAGACATCGTGCTCCAGATGTAGAGAAAAGAAGCGAAAATGTGACAAAGCATCGCCTTCCTGCTCGCTATGCACACGGTATATCAGGCTCCTTCAGTACTAGCTAACTTCCTCACGCATACTAATACAATATGCAGTCTCCATCTTACCTGCACGTATCAACTTACTACACCATCTGCCACCTTGCCTAAGTCAAATCCAACATCTCATGTAGGAGTGGGCATTCTGCCAGATTCTGCGACTTTGACGCCATCTCACATCAAGCGGACTCTTATTCAATTACTATCGAATCGTCAGCCAAATGACGCTGCCTCGGCTTATTGTAGTGTTATCAAGCCCTGGTTTCACATTATTTCAGATGACGCACTCTGCCGCCGACTTCCTAGCTCATGGGATGAAGCAACTGTTGATTTTACATTGTTATCTCTTACAATAGTATTATTATCTTGCGTTCCCAAGCGGCACTTTAGCAATGAAAGTGAGCATCCTCATCTTATGTCGCTCTACTTTTCCACCAAAGCCTGCATCGCTTTAGTGGAGGGAGCAGGAAACAGTTCACTCGAAGTGGCCCAATCAAAGCTGTTTATTACCCTATTTGAAGTCGTACATGGCTTCTATCCCGCAGCCTATATGTCTATCGGTGCCGCAGTTAGAGCTGTCGAGGCGCTTATTATTCACGATGAATCTAATGCGCCCCTGATCCAGCTTGCTCTGTCAGAAGAGAGACGGGGAGATATAATGATGACTTGGCGTGGAGTTCTGATTGTTGACAGGTTAGTGGCCAATTGAAGTACTCTTCTAATATTCCATGGCAAACGGATTGGCTATGCATTACCTATTACTGATTTATTCTAGGTATATTGCAATCGAAAACGGAAGATGGCCGTCTGTGACGCGAGATCGAGCATTTCCAGGACTGCCCAAGACCATGCCCATGGAGACTCCGTTGCCTATATCACCGCCCCGCCATCAGTTCCTAAGACTTTTTGAAGCATCAACTCTGTTAGAAAAGGTGCACGTCTCTATTTATGAGCCTGTATCTGAACGTTCATTTGAGACAGAGGAGGTCGTGCTGATAGCGCAAACTCTAAGTTCTCTAGAGACAGTCTTGTACCATGAAATACCAGACAAGCAGAAATCGTTTTCCAGCAGTCTTATATTCTGCAGCATGTGTGTCTTTTGTTCCTTTACTCTGAAGAAAGCTCACATTGATTTAGTGGAAAGCTTCTATTCTGTGAGAACGGAATCAAACTAGACCCGGCTGATCAAGAGCTAGGCCAGTGCTTTGCTATTGCAACCGCGTCTCTAGATATATTGATTGAGGGCGTTGTAAGGATTGCCGAACAACTCGTCCAAAGGGAGCATGGCGCCGATATCAAGTTCTTTCCTCCATTCAGGATATATCTCGTCTATAGATCTGCAGCTATCCTGACTGAAAAAATGCATCTGAATGATTTATCAGGGATCAATCTTCAAAGATTAAAAACACTTAGACAGGTTCTACGAACTGTTAGCCAGAGATGGCTGGGTGCAGGTAAGGAAATAAATTGCAGCAACTTGCATGCACTGCTAAGTATACATAGAGCGCTATCTCAAACTTCTTGACGAAAACACAACTCCACGGATTTTAAAGGCTATGGAAAAAATATAAAGCGATGTGTAGTATTTATTTTAGGTTCGATTGTTGAGAGGTGCGCCGTTGTTGTATTAAGGATACAGGATAACTCAATGGCAGTCCACATGGTCTTCTCCTCCCATCGGTTCAGCAGGGAATTGTACGCCATTTGTAGGTGGTTGTTAAAAACTAGCCGCTGTCTTCCTATCAAAGCCAGCTCCTTCCGACTTCTACTCTTGTGCGTGTTCTTGTTGACCCAAAGCCTTTCGCTGTCCAAACATTTTGTTGCTTGGGTAAACAAGGCCGTGACGTTCACAAAGAACTTTGATGCTGTCCGGCTGAAATTCAAGACCGTATTTAGCTGCCAATTCGAAGCCAGGCATACCGGGCAGCGACACTTCATCGACAGTCGCTGCGCCAGTCGCGACCATCAAGTCGTTAAGCTCGTCAAAATAGTGCTCAAAGCCGCCAGGGGCGATAATCTCGAAGACTCGGCAAACAGTGTCGCCGGCATTCCAAAACGTGTGCCACTGGTGACGCGGCTTAAAGACAAACTCGCCTGCGTCAGCGTAAACAACGTCATCCCCAAGCTGAGCTCCCATCCGCCCTTCAATAATAAAACTGTACTCGTCCTCGTTTGTGTGTCGGTGAAGAGGGGCCACAAGGGTTTTCGGAGGAATAGGATGCTCGACAACTGAGAAGAGTCCAGCCGTTTCGTTGTCCCACGCTAAGTAACGGACGCCAGTCGACATAAGGTCAACAAACTTGCCGTCCGAGGCCCCAATTTTGCGTGGACCTTCTCTCCAAGTATGGCGCGTTGTGGCGCCCTCGTTGCGCCCAGGTAGAGACTCTACAGTGTCCTTCTTTGAGTCTTGGGCAGAGAGTTCGGCAGCCATTTTATTCAAAGCTAGGAACTAATATTCTTCGAGATAAATTATTATGGCGATTTGTTATTTGAATGAATTCGATAACTTTATACTGAGAGACTATATATGTATATTTCTCAGTAGCGGAAAATCAGATCGGGTATCACTTAATACCCGCACCATCCGATGCTTATATCAGATCGGGTATTAGTTTGTAATACCCGCATCATGCAGGTAACCTAATATCAGAACCCAGTACCTATTTTATCCAAAAACTATAGCCTGCTACAGCCCACCGATTTACAATATAAGGTAGATTAGTCAGATGGGAACAAGCAAGATTGGCTAATAAACGTACGTACATTACCCCTCTCCTGAAAGCAGAGTGACGACAGTTTAGTGCTGCTGGTATTGGCATAGGTATTTTCTACGTCATATCTTCGTCTGTAACCCTATTTCCTTGATGACCTTGCGAGAACGCCTATTTTGTCTCCCAATATTATTCATCATCCGAAGGTAGCAGGGGTGGGACACGTTATCTTGCCTCAGAGAGGTGATATAACCTAACGGGCGGCCATCAATCTGCTTCAAAAAAAAAAAACTCGAGCTTCCACTGCACCGCCCTCTCTCCAATATATCTCGTATCTTTCCTCGTATCTTCACTTAACAATCATCGAAGTCATGGCTGCTATAACGTAGAATAAGAAGTAGACACAATAATTCATCGTATGTGCTCGGTAAGCGCTCATAAATTCATCATTTCTGAGTCGGCGGATCCTGCGTGCACAGCAACGGGACAGAAAGGGTCAAATAATAGCTTTTCCTTCTTCTTTCATTCTACTATAGCTGCCAACTCCTGGACTCCGCGGGCAGTGGGACTTCTCACTCTAGTTCCGTATCATAACCAATCTAACTAGCTAGTGGTGCATGGCAAGTTGACGACTGGCCTGTAGTCGGGACAGTCTCGACTGTGTCAACAGCCGCATGCACAATGAGATACACCCCCGTCGAACAAGTCGGCACCTTCAGCGCGCCCGCCGGCGTGGTAAACGTCGACTTCCCTGTGCCGGCCAACACCTCGTTGCCATACTTATACTGCCCTGGCGCACACTTCTTGAATGGCATGCAACCGATATCGACATGGACCTGGTCAAGATAATACGGGCCGGTGAGCGCATACGTGACAAAGACATCTGTACCCTGCGACTTTGCCGACCATGTGCCTACATTCGTTGCCTTGCTGATGACGTTTCCACCGGCGCCAACGTAAAGCGGGCCGCCGATTCCGGCGCCGAGCTGCGCAGAAGTGGGAGTCACGTACCAGCCCCAGCGGTTACAGGTGTTTGGCTTAGGGACGAGGGAGTTCAGGGCTGGAGAGAGCGGGGAGGTGCTGTACCCAAAGGCAGTGCCGACGGAGCAGTACTCGGTTGTTGGTGGTGGTGGAGGGGGAGGGGGCGTATATGGACACTTAGTGCAGCGGTAGGTGAGCACCCAGTATGTGTTGGGGTAGTAGGACGTGCAGGCCGGGTAGTCGGTGCAGGAGAGCCGTCCTGTGGCCGAGACTGCGCTGGAGGCGCCGGTCAATTGGGCATTGGTATAGAGGTAGAAGACATAGCCTTCGCGGTCGCCATTTGGGCACATTTCCGCTAACACGTCAAGCAGTGCGCCGCCAGGGACAATCGTGTCGTATGGAATATTGCATGAGACCGTGGTCTGATCAGCCGAAATGGTGCAGAAGCCATTGCTGGTCGTATACTGTGGTGTCGGCGTGGTGCTCGCGGGAGCTGACAGACCCAGCCAGATGTCGGCCTCGGTGTATGTGTATCCACTGATGGCGTTGTAGGTGAAAATCAGATTGGGGCCGTGGAAGTCGTAGCAGATCTTGGTCTTGGTGGTGCAGGTCGCTTGATCTCCCACGCATAGGTCCCAGCACATATCCTGTCTGAGATTCTCCAGCGGGAGCTGGAAATTATCAGCATCAGGGATTGGCACGCCTGATGTGTCGGCTGTGCATAGGGTTTTGTCCCATCGCTTTGAAAGTGGGAAGGCTGAGGCAGAGCTTTGGCCGAGGAGCGTGGAAAGCGCTACAACAAGAGCCGAAGAGAGAAACATGATAGGAGCCAACGCTGGAGTTTGTGCGGTGAGGGGAAGTAGGAGAGAATTGAATGGGAACAGAAGAGGGGTATTGAAGAGAATCTTCATTAATTTAATATTTCAAAGACAACACGACTCCTATGGGTACAGACTAGAGAAAAACAAACCAGTGCCCAATGCACCTACAGTACAGGCAGTCTCGATGAGTGAGCTGTCAATAACATCCCATTTCAGCTGCTTTGTTACAAGTCTCGACGCCTTCAAATCAATAGTTGAGGTGTTTGCCGTGTAGTCCCGGCATTTTAGTCGCATGTTAGGGTAGAAACGAGGTGAATTGGTTTTTCGGGGCGCTTTATAGGCCAGACAAATATAGGTGCGGCAGACTAATCGAGCTAAAAGGCTGCTTTATTGAGCCTATTCCAGCAATCATCGCGACCCGAAGCGAATCTAGTGAAAAGAGGCTGGCAGCGCGGGTTCTGGGAGGTTCCTTTTGGCCTTTAAGCAGGGCACGGTTGCGCTTATTGGGTTCTAGGGCTAAGCTCAGGCGGCGCTAAGCCAAGAGCTCAGCCTGTGCTTGCTGCACAGACCAGAAGGACCTTCAAGTACGGGTCTAGACCACGGCACTGGGCCTTACACGTGCCCATTTCTGACGAAACAGCCACAGCGACTCACACAATTGGTTCCAAGGCATCGTGAATATGGGACAGAGCGATGTGTTGTGCTTGTTCTTGCAGACTGCCCTGTTTCTGCGGTGTCGTGTTCCCGATGTGGGCGCTATTCTGTAGGGAAGAATACCATGTTTACCCCATTTATTCAAGGGAAACAGCAGGAGGGCAGGAGGGGGAGCTAAGAGGTCCTCACTCATTACTCAATGTTGTTACGGCTGCACGATACTACATGGTTCTAAAAACCAAATAAGGACCTGGGATAGAAGGAGCTTCCTGAAGCAAGTGTTTTAGGAAGCATGAGGTAGGTTCCTTGGATGGACGGGGAGCGAAGGGGGATTCCAGGAGGAAGGCGGCTCCCTGGAATTGCGTGGGTTACACGGTAATGGAAGTTTATCAGTATAGACCACTACTGCCAGTGTGCCTCGTAAAGGACTAAAGGAAAAACAGAAATCGGAACATGTATATAAGTAGTAGTCTGATAAAGCAAGAAGAACGCTAACAACTAAATAAAGCCCCTAATCCACGCGTCTGAAATCCCCGTCACCTCTATGCACTAAGCTATTACCATCTCCTAAACAACTAGCCATGCATTTCTGTGCGAACTGAAGCCCAGTCCAGTTCAGTCTCGTCATGCCTTGCCTGGATGACAAACTACTGATCGGCCCCAGCACCCCCCCAGGGAGACGTCTCTGTTCCAAAATCGCTGGCTGAAGTCTCGAATAATTCAACAAAGCCTCAAAACTGGATAACGCCCCGCCCTCACCACTCCTCTCCCTCATAGCACAAAAATTAGGAACGCTAATCATGCGCTGTATCGCCAGCGCCTGCCTGCCATTTTTGAGCGATGTGGTAATCTGCCAACGCCTCCACGACAAGAGCCCCGAGTTGTCGGTGCGGGACAGGGAGATGCATTCAGCGCGTTTAACGTCCCATAGACACAGCGATCCGAAGTTTTTGTGCTAGTAGTCGAGGTACATCGGCCCGTCCTCGATGCTATTGTACATGTTGACGGCATGGCCAGTTTGTCAGGCCTAAGGAAGGGGTATGGCTATGCCGTTGTGTGGTCCGGCGGATGCTTCCATTACATCGAAAGCGGATTTGTTGGAATCACCGACGAATGGCCCCTCTTCCCCGGTAGGTCTGGCCAGTTTTATTGAGGAGGAGCCGAACCTGCTCGACCGTCAAACCATCTGTAGGAGCCGGGCTCTTAAATATTTCATCGTATATCTCGTCGGCTGTCAACACGTACTCAGCACGCGCTGTGGATACTAAAGTACAGTTGTTGTGGCCGTTTGAAGTGTTTGAAAAGGGGGCGGGTTTTGGTGCCTACAACCATTAAATTCTCAACTCTCCTCTTTGGAGCTCATTGCCTGCTCCTTTTTTGCCACGGACGCGTTTTGCGTCGACCAGCTGTCTCCCGTTTCCATGAAGCTGTCGTCTCGTGACAGGGTGTGTCTCTGGACTCAGAGATAAATGTTAGTTAACATTACAGAATTTGTATCGTGACCTAATAATTCAATCACATAAAGAAGCTAGTAATGAGCGTATATCACAAGGACTTATAAATAACTTAACCTAAAAAGACCATTAGAACATCCTGCTATTACCCATTCGGTGCTCTGATCTAGACTAGGCCGGAACTAGAGAATATTCTTCTCATTCCGTGAGGCTCAACCTGTAGAAGATAGTGCGTGCCCTTGGAGAGTCTCGACAATCAAATTGTACCCGTTCATTAAAGCTTTTGCGAGAGGCATCATGCCATCGTTGTCCGGTATATGAAGGTCCGCATTTTTGCATAGTAGCCACGCCACAGCTTCGTCATGTCCATTTGCTGATGCCCACCAAAGAGGCGTACGACCGTTCAGATCTTGAGAATTCACATTTACTACCCCTAGCTTAAAGAGGGTGTCCAGGACAAGGACATGGCCTTCTCTTGCAGCTAGCGCGAATGGGGTTCGACCAGACCAATCTGCTAAATCTAGCTCCTTACGGCTCTGCGCTAACAGAAGAGAAACAATCGCAACATCCCCATTATACGCTGCTGTGTGTAAGGCGTATTTAAACTGGCCACAAGGGACATCTGTCCTCATCCCGTTGCCAAGTGCTAACTTAACCGTATACTCATCGTGTGCTTCCACTCCCTCGTGGAATGCCCTAATCTGAGCTCCACAGTTGAGTAAAACTTGCGCCTTTGCGTTAATATTGAGCGACAGTATGTGTTGGGTGGCGGTGAAGAATTGATTAAGAAGATTGACATTGGCGCTCGCCTCAAGTAGCTGCGTGACAACGGCAGCGTGCCCTCCATACACCGCCGCCTCCAGAGCGTTGCCGTACTGTCCACCCTGTGCATTAACGTTGGCTCCTGCCTCAAGTAGCTGTGTGATAATGGCAGTGTGCCCTCTAGACGCTGCTGCCTGCAGAGCGTTGCCGTACTTTCCACCCTGTGCATTAATGTCAGCTCCTGCCTCAAGTAGCTGTGTGATCATGACAGTGTGCCCTCTATACGCCACTGCCTGTAGAGCGTTGCCATAGTGTCCACCCTGTATATTAACATCAGCTCCTACCTCAAGTAGCTGTGTGACAACGGTAGCGTGCCCTCTAGACGCTGCTGCCTGCAGAGCGCTGCCGTATTGTCCACCCTGTGTATTAACATCAGCTCCTGCCTCAAGTAGCTGCATGACAATGGTAGCGTGCCCTCTATACGCCACTGCCTGTAGAGCGTTGCTGTATTGTCCACCCTGTGTATTAACATCAGCTCCTACCTCAAGTAGCTGCGTGACAACGGCAGCGTGCCCTCTAGATGCTGCTGCCTGCAGAGCGCTGCCGTATTGTCCACCCTGTGTATTAACATCAGCTCCTACCTCAAGTAGCTGCGTGACAACGGCAGCGTGCCCTCTAGATGCTGCTGCCTGCAGAGCGCTGCCGTATTGTCCACCCTGTGTATTAACATCAGCTCCTGCCTCAAGTAGCTGCGTGACAATGGTAGCGTGCCCTCTAAACGCTGCTGCCTGCAGAGCGTTGCCAAAATGTCCGCCCTGTGCGTGGACGTCGGCGCGCGCCTCGAGCAGCATATTAACCAATATTCTATTCCCTTCTTTAGCAGCAGCTTGAAGGGCACTCCCTGACACCCCTGTGCTCTCATTAACATCGGCACCGCGATGTAATAAAAGTCGTGACATCTCTTCATGCCCATTTCCAGCTGCGCACTCTAGTGCTGTATTTCCATTGTTACTCTTTGCCCCTATATCAGCGCCAGCATCAATCAAAATTTCAGCCAAGTCTTTGTGGCCCCAGCGTGAAGCATAGTGCAATGCTCGATTACCGGCATTATCTTTCTCATTTATATTTGCATTATCATGTTGGAGAATTTGGACGACGCTTCGAAGGTTTGAACTAGAAGCAATGTGTAATAGGGAGGAGCCAAGCTTAGGGCATTTGTTTCCATAGGGATCTATTTTCCTATAGATTTTTACCCAGGTCTGAAAAGCTTGTCCTGGAGGGGATCCGAGTTGCTGCACTAAGTCCTGTTGTGAAGTTCCAAAACTTTCGGCCTTTTCCGCATGCAAGAACCAAAACTTTGTGGCATACTGCAGAAATGGAAGATTCTTTAAATGTGACGATATATTCATGCGGTTGAAGTCTTTATCGTCGGCCAATTCTGAGCTGCTAACAAGGACTTCCTCCAACCTCAGATAGTTAATACATGACTTAGACAGCCGACCCTGACTTTGGCCGATAACATCATCCGTTGATGAGGCGAGTTCCTTTAGACCGCCAGATAGGAGGAAATCGTTGACTGATTGATGGATAAATTGTACGGTGGTCTTGGACATATGATGCTTAACCTCAACAAGGCCACCAGACAGGCTTGTGATCAGTCTCTCCATACGCGCATCAGTGTCCACAAAGTCCTTTGCTTCTTTACAAGATCCTCGTGCTGGATGAATATACAGGTCATCTGATGCTATTGCAAACCGTAGCTCTGTCACCGAGAGTGGTAGCTCAGCTAGGCAAATCCACTGCATTAGATGTAATGTTCTTGTGCGATTCCGAGGCTCGATGATCTTCTCAAAGATATGTTTATAAACGTCACCTAGGTCTGTTGGTACCTTTCTTAACTCTTTGTAGATATATCGTAATGACTCTCCTTTCTGATTGAGATCAACGACTAGTGGAACAACAAGACGTGCCCACTGGAATACTCCTGAAGCTCGCGTCACGATAGTTCCTTCAAGTGCTTGGTATTCGTCAATTGAAAGGCCCACCATGTTCATTTCTTGAATTCCAGAGTTGAGCCTGTGCTTGACGTACTTTGTAATGTCGTCGTGATTTTCGTCTTCAACACGGATTTCCAAACTGTTGTTGGCCGCTACTATCGGATAATGACGACATGAGATGCAGATTCTTGAAGCACCTTTCTTAGCTGCAAGTTTATCGTTTAAGTCGTGGAAGTACATAGCAAGATCTTGCGCATCAACGCTGCCAGCCTCATCTAGTGCGTCCACGAAGATAGTTATCTTCCATAACTTAGCGGCGTCAATGAGAGCGTTCGAGAAAAGGTTCTGCAATTCTTTGCGCTGCCATTCCCAACTAGTTCCAGCCTCGCCAAATCTCTTTTTCTCTTTAAAGGCAGTCCGTATTGGCAATCTCACTAATGGAATCTTTGTGTATATTTGATATAAAAGGGATCGAAACATGCCGATTGGGGTTTTTTGCAGTGCGCTACCCCGCCCATGGAAGAAGAACTCAAGGCGTATGCGTTGGTTTGAGAGAAAATTGTCCTGGGATGCCTGGAATTCCTGATAGAGGAACGCCATCAGGGTAGACTTCCCTGCGCCAGGCTTTCCTTTTATCCAAAGAAGTTCACGTTCCTTGCTTATCCACTTTGTATAGGACCTATGTTGCAATATCCACTCACACGTATGTGAATGAGCTTGGTCTGCCTCCTGCCGTCGGTAGGTAATCTCAGGAAAAGCGAACGATTTGAGGCAATCTATTAAGGTTAGAATTGCAGCTCCTGTGATATAACGGAAGGTCGAAGCATACCTTCATCTTCGGAAGTCATTTGCTCCTTCTCTAGGTTGATAAATTAGTCAGTAAATTCCTGTAGCATAGATCTAATTTCACGGGCGATCAAGGAGACATCGTTACCTTTGGTGGAAAATGTCACACGAGGAATTACTGAGACAGCAACAGACATCATTCGCTTCAGCACAGCGACTACCCTTTCATAGTCCCCATCGTTACTAGAGAACTTGACCAACTCTGAATGACTTCTTTTCAGTGCCAAACAGTGATGCGCTTCATTCTCCCATGGGCGGCCGTGCCTTGCGGATGAGCTATCGACCAAGATTCTAAGCGGCCCCGTCATCTTCCACCCCTCTCCATCCTAAAAGAAATCGTTAGAAGAAATCAACGCTTAAAACATCGTGCTTACCTTAGCTGCAGTTGGCGACATATTAGTTTCATAGAAACAGATTATTTCTGAGTCTTGATGGTCAAAGGCTTTGGAGAACTCTATGCACTGGTTACGCAGAAGCTGTGATTCTTTTCCGAGCGAATGTAACAGACCTTGGTTAGGTTGATCTTTGACTAATGGAATAAGAGAAGTAATCTCCATTCCCTGACTTGGTACACCGAAAAAGAGCGCACCATATATAGAATCAAGTAAAGCATGGTGATTCTTGTCGCGCTTCATTTGTATTATAGCTTCTTTGACTATGAGGCCCCCAAGACTATGGGCAACAAATACCAATGGCACTGCCTTAGGCTTGGTATGTTTGGAGTCTTGTGTAGTTAGAGTCTGGAGATCTGATCGCAACAGGCTCCCCAGTGCTTCGAGGTCTTGAAAAGTGTGACTGCCATGCAGTTGGGTGTCATAGCCGTAGATTATGACTCGGGCGCCGGTAAGATCGGAAGGAAGTGAATCGCGCAACCACATATGTGGCCCTGCTCGCTCTTTAAAGGACCCAAAAGCGTGCCCTCCAAGCCCCGAGATCGCAACGCAGCTGACTCTGTCAGCCATGTAATTACCGCCAGGGATGCAAAGATACCTACTCGATCTTGTGCTCTGAAACATTCTTGAAGGATCGAAGTATTTTGATGCCTTCGAAGTGGCTATCGATTGTAATCGTAGGTGCCTTGGGAATGATATCTTCATCGTCGTCGCTCTCAGTATCGCTGTTGTCGACATCAGGGATCTCAAAAGACCACTCCTTTCGGTCTGATGACAGACAAGGAGGTGGGTCCTGGAAATTGACGGTGGCCATCTTAGTCTTCTGGTTAGGACTTATGGCTATCGACTTGACTTGAACCGTGCCCCGAGCTGCATCAAGCTCCAAGACAGATCGAAGCAATTCCTCGACCTGTCGCTTCTTATATTCCAGTGGTATTCCTCGCACCCGATATGTAACGTGCGATATTTTTGCATTTGAGATAGACGGTGGGTAAATTATGGATGTCTTGGTGTACTCATAGATTAGACTCAACATGAGTTTCTTGATATGGTGTTAGACTTACAGACTCAGAGTCGTTCAGCTTCTGTCTTTTTGATTCATGGCTATACTGAGTCGCATGGCTAGCCATATTGTCAAATTATGAGAAGATCATAGAGCTAGGTTTGAATCTGCGTTTCGAACTGTCTTTGAAGTTTGAAAATTGAATCGAGAGTAGTTCTCGTAAGGTAGTTTTTGGTGCGCGTAAGGCTGAGGCTATATCTCCACAGTGTGTCAAAGGGTTGGCGCTTCAGCCCCATCCTAAGATCTAATTACAGATACCACTAACAACTGACTTATCCGGATCTACCCTTATTATCAAGTGACTTCCTTGGGCGCTTAATTTGGACGTACCTACCGATGTGGTGACCTTATATGGTACAAAACTCCCTAGTTACAACAAGGCTAGAAATAATTTGTCGGTATCGTGGTGAGGCTCGGAACCTAGATCAAAGTGTTCTATGAGTTAAAACACAGAAAGAGCTTGTGGTGATGCTATGGGTTGAGGGGTTCCATTATACTTCGGATTGACGCCCTCCGCAATTAGGTGCGACGGCGACGATATAATCGTAAATTTCAAAGTAGCTAGGGTCTGAACTATTTAAGAGTAGCCACATAACTAATACAAAACTGCTGGAATTTTTAATGGATGCGCAGATTTAGAATCAATTGAACTCAAAGTACCAACGGTTCGTCTCGAATCGTGAATTTAGTACAGCAAGTAATCGAAGATACAGGATGCAGCCATTCGAGAGGCCCCGAGACAGTTTTAGGTAATCAACCAACCATCCCCTGTTTCCACGAAGCTGCTCTCAGGCACAGGATGTGACCATTTCAGAGGCCCTAGGTAGAAATTGAGAGTCGACCAACCATTATGCGTTTGTTATAGGGTCTAAGGCCGCCACAAGTACAGAAGTGCAGAGGTCAGCCTCAGCCAGCCAATCGTATGTGCTCTGTAAGTGCTCATGAATCCATCATTTCTGAGCGCAGGGGCTATGGCGACACAGAGGACGGG
This sequence comes from Pseudogymnoascus sp. VKM F-4516 (FW-969), assembly GCA_000750815.1. Lineage (NCBI taxonomy): Eukaryota > Fungi > Ascomycota > Leotiomycetes > Thelebolales > Thelebolaceae > Pseudogymnoascus > Pseudogymnoascus sp. VKM F-4516 (FW-969). The sequence goes on from JPJZ01000660.1 coordinate 37,035, forward strand.
TAGCAGGAAACTGTGTTAGACGGGCTAATAATTACCACCGTGGACGGAAAGAAAAAGCCGTGTTATGCATAATTCTAAAAACAGTCTTGGCTCAGGAATTGGAGAATGACAAAACCCGACTTTGAAGCCAGGCATCAACTTTTCAGTTACTAGGTCCGGAAAAACTGATGAAAAGCAGCACCAGTTCTTGTAACCCGTTAAGGGTTTTCCGTCAACAATCTTTGATGGTCTAACGGTCATGATTTCCGCTTGTCATTCGACAAAGCGCGGGAGACCGGGGTTCGACTCCCCGTCAGAGAGTTAATTCCTCTCTGAGCTCATGGCTCAGAATATATTTTTTGTTTTAATTTGGCTTTTCTAATTTTTTTGCTAGTTTGGAGATACGGGACGGTTTTGATGTCATGCAGTATTTCATTATGTTCTATATCTATCTTCAATTCCGCCTCTTGAAGTATCGTATCATCTGTCTAGCAGTTTAAATCAGGGTCGTGGTTTAGTTTAAAACGCAAACACCCTCCCCCCCGCCTCCTTCCGCCAACAGAACGCTCCTACCAGCTCTCCAAGCTGTATGTAGCCGATTCGTAAGGAACTCATGCTCATGCCGAGTAGATATGCGCAATAATGTCGCAGGTCCCTTATTCGCTGGCAGGGTACAACTTCTTCATTGCTGCCGCTTGACGTGGCTCAATGAAGAGTGCCGTGGCTTCTGCCAGCACAACGGGCGTCTCGCCTTCGCCAACCAAGGTCTCAATGTGGCCCTCGACCCAAGCCTTCCTCCCTTCAACCTTAACAGTCTTAGCTCGCAGGGCAACGTATGCATCCGCCAGCGCCGGGCTGCGGTAGTTGATGTTCAGATTCGCCGTCATGCCGACCTTGTTTGGGAGGGCCTCGAAGCAGCAGCGGGCCAGGCCCTCATCCAGCATGGTAGCGAGGAAGCCGCCGTGGATGATTCCAGGGTGACCGCACAGATCACGGCCCAGGTATGAGATGGCGACCATAGACTTTCCGCCCTCTTCATTCCAGGCAAATGGCGGGACGACGACACGGTTGGGGCCAGTCAGGGTTCCGCCCGTGAGGCTCTGGTCGCGCATCGCTTTGGGAATCTTCAGATGTGGCCTTGACTCTCTGAACTCGGGCTTGCTTCTGAGCTCGCGCGCGACGTGGTGGTTGTTGATGAAGTCCTCGACCTCTTGGGCTTTCGCATCCTCGGGGGTGTACAAGGACAGGGTCTCTTTGTCGGAGGGCGCGTGGAGGAATTCACTCGCTGTCTGCATCGCTGGTGCGGCCGCCATCACGAAACCTGCAGTAGTGAATACGACTGCGATTCCGGTAAATTTAAGAATTCGTAGAAGGAGCGATGTCTTTGGAGGGGGCGGTACAGCTTCTACCAGCTTCAGTTAGTGGGGGGGTATGCAGATAAGAGTCGAGGCAAGTACCTGCAGCAATTCTCCTGCGAGCTGTGTTTGTGAATGTACGAGAGATTGTGCGAGGGAAGAAATTGGGCCTGGCGGCAGCGGGCTTTGCACTTAAGTGAGTTCTTGAGACACTCAACAAGATCTGGTTCCGCCCACCCGGAAGCCGCATTATGACCGACATTGGACAAGTGCGCTAGGCTGCGCCAACAGAACGCGAGGCGGTGACAAGAACTATTCCTAGCGTTAGGATTGGCGATCTAAGGTGGGTCGTTCTGTTGAAGAATTCGATGTAGAACGTTGAGGCAAGGGAAGCCCAATTGCGTGGCCAATATGCAGGGACGGGGTGAAAGAGCCTCGGCTTGAATCGCTAGGGTGGGTAGTTTCGGTCGGTGTGGCGGCGACTAATCAGGCCGAAGGTCGGCGGCAAAATCTTGCCGCTCCGACTTTTCGCCCAGACAGGTAGGCTTGGACTATGAAACTTCTAAAAGCACCAAGTACCCCACCAGGTTACGACAGACGATTATTTTCTTTGAATTCCGTCGGGTTTTGACAACAGGCTCCAGCATAGAAGACGTACCCCATTAGATTAAACCTATAATAATACAAAATATTATCCCCAGCGATAAAGGGCTTAAGACATGCTTATTCTTGTGCACTTTGATGCTATCTCAATGTCCAATTCTTTCGGCTTTAGCTGCCAGCTCAAGTTGAATCACATAAAAATCAATTAGACAGGTGGAACATGACATTGTTTGTACATGCTTCTATTGTATAGGCTCTATACCTTTGACAATCCCTCCGCCCCTACTTAACCCATATCCTCATCCTCATCTCCTCCCATCATATCAGCATAGTCGTCCACAGAAGCAAACATCGGCAGGCTCTTCATCTTCTTCTTCTTGGCCCTGCCCGTCTCCGTACCATCAGCCTTCGCCTCTGGCTTCTTGTTGGTCTCTAGCTCTCTGTTGAACAGCTCATCCTCATCCTCATCTTCACCTTCATCCAGCTCATCCTCATCCAAGAATGGGCTTGGCTCCTCTCCACCTTCCGATCCCTGCTCTTCCTCGTCCGAGCCTTCAACATCCACTTCATCATCATCCTCCCACATAGCTTCGCTACCCTCAGAGCCCTCGTCTCCAGAGTCGTCCAAGTCAAGCATCTCGAGATCGCTCTCATCGTCGCTAGGGCCCTCAACTTCAGGCCTAGAGTCAACCAGAGCCTGCCAGATCTCATCCTCATTCTCATCCTCGTCATCGCTTCCTTCGGTGGCCTTGGCAGCCTTGCCCTTCTTAGCCACCTTGCCCTTGCCAACTTGGTTGAAGTACTTGTGGAAGAACACCTCGTCAACGGCAACATCCTCAGCCTTCTTGCGCCAGAAGGCCTCAGAGTTGACTGGCTGGTGAGCCTGCGCCGTGGCGCGGTTGGCAACCAGGACTCCGCTGCTCTCGCCACCAGCGAGAGGCTGCATAATAGAGCTACCCCTGAGGCCACCCGCGGAAGCCTTGGCATTACGGTAAACGAATCTGTCGAGGAAGGATATTAAGGAGTGGGAGGCAAGGTCGGGTTTGGCGGGCATCACTGCTGATGACAGGAGACGGTCGGCAAACATAGCCACCGAGGGATGGAAATGGGTAATAAACGGCGTCAATTCCCAAAGACAGCTCTTGTCGGCGTTGCTGTGCTCGGGGTCTCTCTTTCGTCCATCATATAATCCCTCCTTTGGTGCAGGTTTCGGGATTCTGTCTGGGTGCATGAGGTTCTCATGAAGCGTTGCAGCCTCGGTCTCAGCAGTCTCGGTCTCGGGAACATCCTTGAACACCTCTTCGTCATGATCGTCAGATGCCTCTGGCTCGGTGATCATCGTGGTAAGACCTGGGAATGAAGTTTCCAGCTCCCTAAGCAGATACAGAACTCCGCAAATAAAGGGCGGCTGGTGTAGAGTGATGATTTGGAGAAGTCTCTTTGCGAAAGCCTTCACGCGCCTGACGTCTAGATCCGACTTCAGGGCACGGAATAAGAGGTTGAGGTAGAGTGCATGCTTCGAAGATGTGATCAGTCGCGGATCCAATAACGATTCGTACAAGGTTCGGTAAAAGCGCTCCACAGCAATCGTCTTTGAGGATGACAGTTGCTGGATAAGCATTAATGCCTGGATACTTGTGTTGAAATTGGAAGAATGGGTAATCTTGAACAGCAAATCCATGTGCTTCTCCAGACTAAAATGACATGATTAGCTGTAGTTCCTCTTAATGGGATAGGTACTACTTACGTGACGTCGTCCGATTTGGAGAATGGAAGGGCTCGGTTGACTCCGGTCAAGACAGCAGAGATCATTTTCTCGGTCGTCTCTTCACTGCTCAGCTTTGCTTGCTCCTCCTTGGTGACCTTCTCCAGTGCCTTCTTTCCCTTTTGTCCACCTCCACCTTGGACTTGACCCTTCTTGTTCATGACAGGTCCAGGCGCAACCATTGCTGCGACAGGCTTTTTCAAGAGTGTAACGAAAAGGTCGAAGTAGATTTTCAGAAGCTTTTGGGCCACCGCCTCCTCTTTTCCGCTAAGAATGGTCTGGTTCAGGGTGTTGATGGCGTAGTACTTTGAATGGGTGCTTTGATGCGGGCGTAACAAAAGTTCGCTCTCAATGGCAGAGACAATGATTGGCTTCATGAGAGGATGTGTCGTTTGCAATTGTAGGATAAGATACGAGGTTCTGGACGCAAGCTTCTTGTCTGGGTCTCCAAGCTTGTTGACCAAGAGGCGGAGTAAGTTGGATTCTTGTTCGGGCTTCTCCTTTAGGAGCTCGTAGACATAGGTTATCGCACGTCCTCGAGCGAACTCAACCTCGTCGGCACACCATTGCTCAAGGACCTGTAAGATCTCGAAGTAGATCTCCTTCAGCCAGTCTTCGTACGCCCACGAAATTAAATGGGCCTTGGTTATGCTGCCTGGAAGCGGATCTTGGCTTCTCCAGCTTGATACGAACTCGGTCTGAAGAGTGCCCATAAGGCCAGGTTGGGTGGCGAAGCTCCTCAATCGGCGATCGGCTGGGAGTACAACGCCCACACCAAGTAAATCCTTCAAGGCACCTAATGCTGTGACGGCCTGACCTCTGCTGCGTTTCTTTGCCAGGCCAAGAAGACTCTCAAAGGACTTGGCGGTGTGTACGGGAGACTCTTGGATCACCAGCGTTAAGGCCGAGACTTTATCATCCAATGTTCCGGAAGCCATGATAGTGGCAAGAAAGCGGTGGGACGATGTTGATGAGAGATGTTTAGAGGCGTAGAGGTTGCTGTCGGCTTCAAGCAAAGTCTTTGCATATTTCTTGAGCTCTTCGATGATGGCTCGATGCGCAGGTACGTCGTTAAGTTCGGGGGTGGGAAGATCGCCCAATGGTGCCGCATGCCAGTCTGGCCGCGCCTCGAATATCTACGTTTCTGTCAGCCGACCGGGATTTTAATTGTCGCTGAGGGAAGAACTGACTAGGCGGTTGACATCTTTACTCTTTTTTTCTGGCTGCGCCTGGACGAGTTGTGGAATGGGCTCCTCGGCCTTCTTGGGCGCTTTCTTTGGGGTATCAGGCTCTTCCTCCCATTCCTCTGAATCTTCATCCGCTTCATCTACCTCCTCTTCGGGTTCACTGGCATCAACCTGGGCTTGGCCCTCAATTCCAAGACCGGCGATGAACTTCGAGAACTCTTTTGCGAATTTAGGGTCATCGATCTTGGGCTGAGTGCCTTCGACATCTTCGTCCTCCGATTCAACGCCCTCGACCAGATCCAAGTCCTCCTCGGTTCCTCCTAGAGCAAGGATTTCTTGTAGAAGTATATCTCTAGCAGAGCCTTCTGCAGCCTTGTTCGACTTGGCGGTCGTTTTCACATTGCCCTCAGCGTCGCGCTTCTTTCCTGGGGCGGTATCTTTCGACTGAGATGCACCATTCGGCTTATTCTTGTCTTTCTTCGCCGGTTTCTGAGCTGCTTCGGAGCTCGCTCCCTTGTTGAATCCCTTCTCGATCTTCTCTGTCAGAGCACTCAATGCGCTTTCGTCAAACGACGGCAGGCTCTGCTCAGAGCTATTCTTGCTTGGCGTATTCGGCTTGACCTTTTTAGAGGCCTTGCCAGTGTTGGTACCATGTTTGCCCATGGTAATACCTATGTTTCCTCAAGCTTTTCAGCTTGCGCGGTATAAAAATTTCCTTGGGCAAGCTTGGAGTTGATAAGGTAAAAAGTTCAAATCGGCGGAATTTTCCCGAGACCCCGGTAAAAGTTGCCCTGTCAAAATGTGGGGCTAAATGCGGCAACTAAACTCGATGGCCAGCCTCGTGAAGCATGTACCGTTCATCAGTTGCTATAAGCATTTACAACGCTACGAATACCGATCAATGGCTTATCTATTATGAGCAGAGGGCATTAAGACCCCTATAATTGAATGTACTACGGCTCCCTCGAGGCGCGTTACACTCATTCAACATGAACTCCCAGCGCAGCCAAATCCTAGCCCGCTGTGGTAGGCCCTCCAGTATCATGGAGCGTCGCTTTGCCAGTCTCCAACTCCCATATCGGTCAAACCATTGGGGCGGAGTAAGGTTAATATCAGGAGTCCCTCACGTATGTCCTTCTAGGCCGTTCCCTTACGGCCAATCCCAGCCACGTGACACAGACGCTGAGCATTTTGCAGTTGGATCAAAGGTCCAGACTGTCTAAAGTATGGACACCTACGGGAGGAATTGCACCTAATGCCAGTGAAGGTTGAAACGCCAGTACCCTTTTCGAAGGTTTCAATTTCTAACATATTGTCCAGATGCTCACTCGAAGCTTGTGAGAGCCGGTTTTCTGCGTCAGGTGCGTCCATTCTTATTGAAGGAAAGGGACGGCAACTCATTGGAAACAGGCTCATTCTGGAATCTTTCATATGCTCCCTCTGGGCCTCCGCGTTCAAAACAAAGTTGAGAAACTTCTTGAGAAGCACATGTCCAGCATTGGTGAGGCATCCCGGGATTTAAACATTCACCAGACCCCAACTAACTTCTTACCACAGGTGCTTCAAAACTTGACTTATCAAGTATTTCATCTGAGGAGTTATGGAGTACGAGCGGTCGTTTAAATGCTATCAATGCAGAGGTATGAGCTTCCAACTCGTCGCGAAGGAAATACTAACCCTTAACTTAGTTATTTCGATTCAAGGACAGGAAAGAGGCTGGCTATCTTTTAGCTCCTACACATGAAGAAGAGATCACGACTCTCGTGGCAAATACAATCAAATCATATAAAGAGTTGCCTGTTCGGCTGTATCAAATATGTAAGTCCCCTGCGTTCGATCCCTGATGTTTGCTGACAATTTAGCTCGTAAATATCGCGACGAGCTTCGTCCTCGTCATGGCCTTCTACGCTCCCGTGAATTTTCCATGAAAGACCTCTATACTTTTGATGTCAGCCCAAATCTTGCCATGGTGACGTATGATCAAGTTCGAGCAGCGTATGTTCGTCTTTTTGATGAACTGAAGGTCCGTTACCTTGTTGCCGAGGCGGACTCTGGAGATATAGGTGGAGACCTTAGCCATGAGTATCACTTCCCTACTTCAATGGGAGAAGATCACATCATCAGCTGCCGAAGCTGCGATTATGTAGCCAACGAAGAGCTTGCCGAGTCCGCCCTACCTCCAGCTACTCACGACTCTGAGGCGACTTGGTCATTTGTCTCCGCCGATGCTGGAGCTGCCCCTACCAAAAATACCTTCACTCTCTGGCGAGGGGTTTCGCGAGATAGGAGCACATTGGTCAACGTCTGGTATAGTCCGAGAGAAGGATTCCAGGGCGGGTTGGAGGTCAACACTCATGCTGTCAAAAGTATCGTCCCAGACCTTGATCCAGGAATCGAGAATGCGGCGCTACTTTGGGCCCAGTCGTTAGAGAAGGCGATCCTTGGAGGGCAGGAGGCTTCGCCTCTAGGTGCCAAGATAATTAATCTTGTTGATTATCGGCTGCCATCGTCTCTTATTGCAACCATTCAATCAGGCGAGATCGATCCGCTATGGACAAACTCGCCGCTCCCTTCTTCCCTTGGGATTACGTCGTCAACAACCGCCGAAAATACCTCAGACGGACAACCTCTTAATCTTTTACGGATAAGTGAAGGCGACACATGCCCAAGGTGCAAGGATGGCTCATTGAAAATCGAGAAGGCTATTGAATTGGGACATGCCTTTTATTTGGGCACGAGGTACAGCGACCCTATGAAGGCTTCTGTGACGCTCCCTGCTGGGTACTGCGAGCCAGAGGCAGCAGCAACAGAGGGATCTTCGCAGGCTGCTGTGCCTCTGAAAGCAGCTCAACAAGTCCAAATGCAGATGGGTTGCTACGGAATTGGCGTCTCCCGTTTGATTGGCGCTGTTGCAGAAACGCTTGCAGATGAAAAGGGGCTCAATTGGCCGCGTGTTATTGCGCCATATGAAGCAGTCGTCATTCCCGCCAGAGGGCAAGAGGAAGGAGCTGTGGATGTTTATGATGCACTGGCAGGGGGTCAATCGACATCGAGAGATGCTCTTGATGTTGTTCTAGATGACCGTACCAACTCTTTCCCTTGGAAGATGCAGGATGCCGATTTAGTTGGCTATCCGATAATAGTGGTTGTTGGCCGGTCCTGGAAGAACAACAAGTCTTGCGAAGTCCAATGCAGGAGGCTGGGAACAAAGGAAGAGGTGTCCTTGGATGGGTTGGCCGCTTACATCGACAAGCTTCTTGTGCAGTTGTAGAATATATTAATAAATGTATTATATTTGTAAAAATATATTTGGAGAGTAGAATTATTTTGATATATCCACATAAAATCGTAACAATTGAAACGAACAAAAATACATGTGCAGTTCAAAACAAACCATAATTAACCATGGATACAGCTAATTGGAACGGCACGCCATTGTAAATTACAGCTTAATCCATCCTGTCATCAATAAATGATTTTGTTATGCTATGTAAACATCAATTACCCCTCCAGAGCAAAATGGCGCTAACCCGCTTTGACCCCACAAGGCTACCACTAGTTGAAAGGCAGGGCTGAGCATCAACGACAACGAAGCCCATAGCTCTACCAGACCACAAATAAAGCCATCATGTCGTCTCAAACTGGCCAGACCGGCAAGTCACCCTCTCCAGAAATTCTTTATCGAACGCCCGCTAACATCATTGCCCGCTGCAGTGGACCTCGGCGGCCTCTCAACCCAGCAATTGAGCCAGGTCAAGAAACAGCTCGACGAAGAGCTCGAGCACCTCACCAGCTCCTTCACCCAGCTGCGCGCGGCCCAAGCGAAGTTCCGCGAGTGCTTGAACTCGATAGCCACCGGTGTATCTTCTAAAGTGGAGGGTGTGTAGCCCTCAGCATGACTTTCGAAACATTGTCGCCTAATGTATCTGAACAGGCAAAACTATACTGGTGCCTTTGACAAGCTCGCTTTACGTGCCCGGGACCCTGGCAGATACTGAGAATGTGATTGTCGATGTTGGGACCGGGTTTTATGTTGAGAAGGTAGGGTTATTGGGCTGGAATTGTGGAGTGGATGTTGATTAACACGTTACAGTCAACAAAGGATGCCGCCAAGTTTTATACTTCCAAGGTCGAAGAGCTGGGTTCAAACCTGAAGGATCTGGAGAGCATAGTGCAAGGGAAATCGAACAACTTGAGGGTGGTTGAGGATGGTAAGCAGAGCTGAATTATTGAATTGGAGTTGAGGCTGACACATTTATCTCCAGTTTTACGACAGAAGGTTCTTGCTGGCAACGCTGGTGCACCAGCTGCAGAATAAAATTACAAGTTTATGGTTGATCTTTGCTATAACCTCTCGCTAACTTCCTGTTTCCCATACTGTGAAAATGTGTGCCTGTCCTTGCCTTACTGATATATACCACTGTTGGGTTGAGTACATCCGCAACACAACATATCATTCCAACCGGCCTACTCACGTTTAAGTCTTCTCATAGTCAACTATTTTCCAGATGCAGCTTCACTCAAGAAACATTGGACTTTCTCAACAGTGGAGAGAAAGTCACGAAACCCCTCATGCTTGTCAACCACTCGGCCGCCAGATGCAGATGGCTGAGATGACTGAGGTGGAGGAAACAGCACCCGAAGATCAGATCCTAGCTTCCAGCGTTCACAGATTTCTCCTTCCTCTGGTCCCATATGGTCATCCCAATTCCTCGAGTACATGGAGGCTCCGCAGTAGCCAGTGGTGTCTGAGCCAATTCCCCTGGAGAGTAGAATTTGCACCACGTAGGGAGTGCCCATGAGTTTGTATTGAAACATGGTGTGGATATTTGCGGTGTCCTTGCCATCCAAGCGCCTATCGTGGCCCAGGGTTGGGTAGGGAAAGCCCATGATGTCGTGCTCGACTTTGGCATCTGCGAGAAGTTGTTGGGCCGTGCGTTGGATGGTAACACTGTTCGAGGACAGCTTCTCCTGGGTCATGATCTCCAGAGCCCAGTGGAACTTGCTGTAGTGTATTAGCATGGCATTTCATACCGAGTACAGCTTACTTACCTGTTAAAAGAGAGAAACCCAACCTCAAGTCGCTTCTTCAGAGCAGTGTCTTCTTTGTAAAGGGAATTCTGACCCAGTTGATATTCGTCGCCCCTAGTCGTAATGTCAATATCTGCCTCGAGGCGGTAGCTGGCATTTCCGCATTTTCTGTAGATAAGGCTTTGCTTGGGCTTGATGTCGGATAGGTTTCCGATCATGTTGTCCAACGGACAAAACATATCAGGACGTTCATGGATTTTTTTGATGAGTTGGAAGCCCAGCTCAATCTCTCCGACCCTATGAGAGATAGGATTAATTAATGTGTTTCCGGAAAGTAAGAGTCAAACTTACATCTTTTCGAAATTGGCCCCAGTCCGAGACTGGCCCATCATATTGACAAATTTCTCGAAAGTAAACCCATGGTTTGTCATCTCAGCGCGGTAGCGTTTCAGTATGATGGTACCAAATTGTACTCTCATCCTCATGCTGCTATTCAATGCACACAAGTTGATAAAAGCATTGCGCAAGTGGTCTGCAAATACTTTCTCGTTGGAGGCAATGAATTCCTTCCTCGTCTTTTTCCATTCCTCCATTTCCTTTAAACCTAGCCAGGCACCATCTAGTTTCACACGGCGGTCGAGTTTGTCCTTTGAAATCTCCCCAGATTCTACACCAAGGACTTCTTTGCGCATGGTCGATGCTGTAGGTGGTTCAACAATATAACGGGCACGGCAAGTCCGCTCATTAGCTTCCGCATGAAACAGGGTGATTCTGATGCGACCAAGAGCGGTTGTGCATTCATCGTCTGTTTCGGCCTCGACAGTGATTGTTTTCTTTTCGACATCAAGAGATATGTAGACACGGCATGCAATGCGGATAGGATCCCATGCTTTGTCGACATTTTGACTCGCAATGAGTTCAGGGTCACAATGACCGAAATACCCCTGAACGCGTTAGTTTTAGCTCTTTGTTTGGGATGATTCTTATTACCGTGCATCTGAAGTCAGTGTTCTCTGGAACAGGGCCCAGATACTTATTACTGGCTGCATCTAAGGCAATCTGGTTGCTCTTTCTTGTTGTGATGAGGCCAGGATGTTCTGCCCAACCTTGCTTAGACTTCTTGCTCTCGGCGTATTTTTTGGTTGTCCCAGCAGTGGCCTGATTTGCTTTCCACTCTTTAGCCCTGGGAGCAAGTCCATTGTTATCAGAGAACGATGGAGGTCCGGATCGTTTAACTGGTAGGTTATCCCTCGCCCGAAACTGGGGTGCCACGACACTAGTACGGGGTTGGAGCTGGTTATGCGGGTTTGTGGCAGCGCCGAGACCCAATGACTGAGTAGCTAGGTGCTTTGGATCAGCATTGGGGAGGCTACCCTTTGTTTTTTGTTCTTTTGTCTCCTGTTCCTTTGCCCTGTAGTCTTCATCCCATTCTGTGATTGTTAACTAACAATACACACACCCAGCTTGGACTTTAATTACCTGCTCGACCTGTGTCGATCTCCCCAGTCTCAGTGTTCATAGTGTGCGATGCTGGGTATAGTAATCCAGAAAGGATCTCATGTGCATATGTTGTTTGGTCAGGTATGTCTTGAAGTTGCAATTAATCCGCGAGCGTCTCCCGTGAAACCTGTGCCCAAACCAGCCGGAATGTTATCTTTAACTGTTTTGGCGTGGCCAAAACAAATTCCGCGAAAGTTAGCTATTTGATAGACAGAAAGAAGACAGAAAACTCACCTGATGATTTCCACGGGGTTCGCATATACAAGGTAGAAAAAAAGAAAAATAGCAAGAACGACAACGCAGACAGATAAAAAAGCGAATCCGAAATCAAAGATTTCTCTGAGCTTAGCGGTCGCCCACAACAACCAAGACTGTGGTTGCTGGGCGTCGAATACTCTGGCGTTGTCGGGAGGGGAGCTGTCTCGTCGTGCCTCAATATCAGGTGTAGATCCTCTCGCTTTCTTTGTAACCTTGGAAGCTTTTCCGCCCATCGTTACAATATAGTTACTGAGAGGAGAATCTCCTCGGACAACTCGCCTTCCACAATTCATCATTAATAGATATCAGGGACGAGGTTTGGAAGGTACGATCTTCGCGCGGTGAATTTCAGAAATAAGGTCTTGGAAGGTACGATCTTCGCGTAAGAACGCGACGGTACTTGTACGTACCCCTCTAACGAACAACCCGTGACAAGGCTGGCCTCTCCACATTTGATGTCCTCGTCCAGCAATACCTGGTAAACACAACCAAAATGGCCCGCAAACCAGAATCTCAGTCCGATAAGCAGCGCCGGTCCAATGCTAAAAAGATAGAAAGAGCAAAGCAGTACCTCAGCGGCGGCGGCGTTACAAGAGAAGACTCCGATGATGAGCTGGGCAAGGACGACTACCCTTGGGAATGGGTATACGACAATACGGGCAAGGCAGTTGAAGAGGAGGGAGATGGGATTGATAATGAAGACAACATTGCGGATCTTTTGAACGCCGAGGCTACAGCACAACCAGCTCATTCTGGGCGCAAGAGAAAAGCCGCCAGGAAGGCAGAACAAGATGCCCAACGCAAGATAATTGGAGCAAGAATGGGCGACTTCGAGTGCAAAGTTGGGGACTGTGTGCTGCTTAAAGCCGAAGGAACCAATGAAGCATGGGTCGGCATAATCTGCGAATTTATTGAAGAGGATGACGACGAGATGGCCGCAAATTTCATGTGGTTCGCAACAGAGAAGGAAATCCGTAATAAGGAGAAGAAACGAATGGATTTCATGCAGGTACGATCTGGATAATACGCCTCACTTGTTCAACCCTAACTTCTCTCAGAATGAACTCTATATATGCCCATCATGGGATGTTAATCCTATAGCTTCCATCAATGGCAAGGCCAAAGTTTCGTCAGCCAAGAACTTTCTGGCAAAGTATCCTGGTGGCCGGATACCTAGGGGCTCAAAAGAGCATGGGAAAAGCTTTTTCTGCCGTCGTGGTTGTAATACCAGAACTGCAACTTATACCGAAGAGTTCAACTGGGAAGATATTTTCAAAGGAACCGATGAGGACATTTTTAATCTTATCGAGAGGGTCAAGAACGAAACAAAGGCTTCAAGAAAACGACGTGGGGAACTAAAGGCGATAAAGGCCCAGCAGGAGCAAGAATTTTTGAGTGTAGACGATGGGGATGACCACGGAGACGACTTCGGAACTCCTAAGAAGAGGCGGAAGACTTCTGTAGCCTTAACCCCCAAGAAACCTCGGACACCTAGCAAGGTGCTACTTACGCCGAGCCATAAAAGGTACGTGGCCGCCCTCGAAGTTAAATCGCAATGCTAATGTTTCCAGGATTATTGTGAAGAAACCCCTCGAATTCACGCCCTTGGGGACCCGGGTTATCGCGCCTGACCAGATCTACGCTTCGCCCTTTCAATTGGCGCGATCCAAACTACATGTCGCAGCTGTACCCACCACACTTCCCTGTAGAGAGAATGAGTTCTCTGAAGTGTATTCACATCTCGAGTCAGCTATTACAGATGGCTCAGGGGCATGTATTTACATCTCTGGCACTCCTGGAACAGGAAAAACAGCAACAGTGCGGGAGGTGGTTTCTCAGTTAAATGCTTCAGTTGAAGCCGAAGAACTGGATGATTTCATATTCGTTGAAATCAACGGCATGAAAGTGACTGACCCTCATCAATCTTACTCTCTGTTATGGGAAGCATTGAAAGGAGACAGGGTCAGTCCATCGCAGGCGCTAGACCTTTTGGAGAGGGAGTTCAATCATCCAAGTCCGCGCCGTATTCCCTGCGTGGTGTTGATGGATGAGCTTGATCAACTTGTCACCAAAAACCAGAGTGTGATGTACAATTTTTTCAACTGGCCAGGATTGAGACACAGCAGACTTATTGTCCTCGCGGTAGCTAATACTATGGATTTACCTGAGAGAACCCTCAGTAACAAAATCAGTAGTAGACTTGGTAAGTTCGGACCCAGGCAAAGTTTTGACCACCACTAACTTTCTGCAGGTTTGACTAGAATCACGTTTCCGGGGTACAATCACGAGCAATTAATGAAGATTATCGAGTCGAGACTAGAGGGCGTGCCGGGCGGGGTTGTGGAGTCGGACGCCGTTCAGTTTGCCAGTAGAAAAGTGGCTGCTGTGAGTGGAGATGCCCGTCGTGCATTGGACATCTGCAGACGAGCCGTAGAGCTTGCAGAGACAGAGGCTGGCGAAGCCGTGCCGCAAACGCCTAGTAAGAAGTCCGCTGGCCCCAACGGGGCGGTCAAGAAACCATCCCTGGGAAAGGTCACGATAGCTACGATAAAACGAGCTATCCAGGAGGCAACTACAAGCCCCTTACAGCAGCATTTACGCGGCCTACCCCTAGCTTCGAAACTTCTATTAGCTTCCCTACTTGCGAGGATTCGACGTACGGGACTAGGAGAGAGCTTTATTGGTGAAGTGATCGAAGAGGCAAAGAGGATCTCGAAAATGGCCGTGGAAACCGAAACGCTGGAATTTCTATTGACGGAAATTTCGCCAACTGCAGTTGGTGGAACGGCTCTGTTGGCACGAGAGAATCTACGCGACGCCCCGCGTGTCCATGCCATGGGCACAGCAGCGATAGAGCTTATGGAAGCCGGCATCATAGGATTCGAGGCACGGAAGGGAGATCGGGTTGCCAAGGTACGGCTTTGCATCGGGGAAGGAGACGTAAAACTTGCGTTGAAAGATGATCCCGAGGCTCGAGGGCTCGGGTTTTAATATTAGATCTACAAGATACCCATAATTTATATAAAAAAGAGCGAGCCTAATCTGCCGCCTTCTAACGCCGTTTTCTGGGTGACATCGCTATTCCAGATTCCCACAACGCCCCTCGTGATATGCTGATATACACATTCGCCTTTTGCCATGCCGTTGTCCGCCCATGTTACAATTCTTTATTTGGCCTTCCCGAACCAATTCCCAACTTCTGCCAGAGCCACAATCAGTATTTTTGGCGTCCCAGAGTTGGCTTCCAATCTAAGGGGTGAGATTCTGGTGTAGCTTGGTCATCTTGCTTCCATATTTTAACTAATATCAATGTTAGCATTGGTACAAACAAAATGTTGCGGATTAACTTACTGGTCTTGTCTGCTTCACCACAAATCAATCTCAGCCCAGTCTTATCGAAAGTCGAGCTCATTATTCCAGCCTCAGCGTCCAAAGATCCAGGCTGAGCCGTCGTATCCAGAGACTGGTAAAGGTGTCCCGTCTTCCAATCCCAGAAGCCCATTGATCCATTATCGCCTCCTGAAAACAACACATTGTCTTCGTTGACGCTTAGCGTATTGATAATGGCATTCTGTCCCTCAAAGTTCTGCATGAACGCTCCCTCAGGGCACTTCCACTGCTTGATACTGCCTGTGCTACCTGACGCAAATGTAAACTCCTTCGGGTGAGTGGCGAGGGCCCTCACACCCTTTTTGTGGTGCGTCAGAACTCCCATAGTCTTACCAGCAGCCAAATCCCACAGGCGGACGGTGGAATCGAGAGACCCAGTTATGACCTGCGGATCCACCTCTTGACATTTAACGTCCGCAACTGTTCCCTTATGTCCCGCTAAAACGTGGATGTTGCTTCGTGTCCGCATATCCCACACTCGAGCAACACCATCGCGACCACCCGTAACCAGGACGTCGAGTGTAGGGTGTAGAGCTAACGTGTAGACGCCGCTTAGATGTCCGTGGTAGTGTCGAATGACCTTGTTGGTTTCCAGATCCCAGCACTTCACCATCTTATCCTCACCACACGAGAACAGATATGGGTGCCTTGGCGAGACAGCCAGACCCCTGACTGTGGAAATGTGCCCAGTCAGCGTGAGCTTGAGGCCTCCAGTCGCCAGATCCCAGATCTTGATTGTCCTATCTCCCGCACCACTGGCAAACCATTGGTTATTCGGCTCAACTGCCAGAGCTCGTACCCAGCCCAGGTGACCGGATATAACACGCATCAGCTTCCATGGCGCATGCCATTCTGGTTTCGCCTGCTGGGCGACCTGGATCTTCCTGGTATTGTCGGTGGAAAGCACATTCGATAGTTGTGTCCCCGGCGCACCTGCAGATGCCGCAGGCCTCTTTTGATCTGCCCTCTTCACTTGCACGAGTTGTGTGCCGGTCGCATCGGCCTTGCGCTTCCTCTCAGGAATCGAGGTCTGGATTACTGGTGCATCTGGGACGACGCCGCCCGCGAAAAGCGCTCGCGTCTTCTTGGAGTTTTGGAGGAGGAGTTGTCGTAGGTACGCAGAATCGCCGTCGGTGGCTGCCGCCATTTTATGTACGTGGCTCACGAATTGTGAGTTGTGGGTTTAGTTTTCTTGAGTCGTTGAAAGTTGGGTGAGGCTCATGGAACGAGGCTCGTGGAACCCTTCGCGTCGTGACGCCTAGCAACTTTTCGGCTTTCCGCCTTGTGGGGGAAGCGCGCTAAGCCTATTTAGTTTCAGTTATCGATGGGCAGCTACCTGATGCGTAATCACAACCTGCTTCTAAGAATTTATCAGAAAGGCATCAGTGCATGACGATTCGTTTATTTCACAGTTTATGAACTTGGTCAGGTTTCATATTTACAAATTTTTGCAATAGAATCACCAGCATTATGGCGGATAAGACAAACAAATTTGAGATCCATGAAGCTGCCAGGAATGGTCGAAGTAGCTACCCTCGCACTCTTATGCACGAGATATACTAATGCCTCTCCAGCAAATGTGGTGGAAAGTCTCCTAAACGTAGGGCACACACCAGACCTAATGCCCGTGGATCGTGGCGCTAAAGAGAGAATTGTAGGCAAATTCAAAACTGGCCACGCTGAAAGACGACGATGATCGACTGCCCTTGCACTGGGCTGTTGCACAAGGCCATCTTGACGTAGTAACGATCCTGGCCCAAAGGAAAGACTTTGACCCAGATTCTCAGGTAACTTCACTCAGCCCGATATTGTTGAAGCTATATGTCGTCAGCTTGACACTGTTGTCCCGTGACTGACATCCCACCAGGATGGCGCCGGCTGGACCCCGTTGATGATAGCAGTTAGCCTCAAAGAGGGCGAAGATATCGTCAAACTCCTGCTTAGCAAAGGGGCAGATGTGAGCGAGACAAGTAAGTCCACCAGCAGCCGTTAGAAAGAACATAGACTAAATATTATCCAGATAACAACGGCCAGGTCTGTCGACATTCAGGCCCCCTCACATGATTTGCAAGCTAACAATGATAGACTGCAATCTTCTTTGCCACCTCAAAGAATAATCTTGATATCGTCAAAACTCTCTTAGCAAACAAGCCACCAGCATCAGTCAGAGTGAAGGACAAGCGCGGCCAATACCCCATCCACAGGGCTGCGTCTATCGGGAGCGTGCCGTTGGTTGAGCTGCTTCTGAAGAATAGGAGTCCACTGAACGCGACGGATTCAGCAGGCTACACACCGTTACATCATGCAATAGCAGAGGGCCATGGTAGGCTAATATATACTCTTCGAGACTTCAGCATCTGACCTTTGACAGGGGATACCGCGCTTGCTCTCCTCAAAGCAGGAGCAGAAACGGACAAGAAAGACGTTGACGGCTTTCTTGCCATCGACCTCGCCCCAGATGGAAAGGTGTGTTGCTCCTCGGCTTTCTACCACATGATGTGCAGTTCTAATAGATTCAGGTCCGCAAGTTTATACTGGAGAGTATCGAGCGAGAGGGGATAGAACTCACAACCAGCAGCTAGGCCTTGCGATCAATCACGGGCACCTGGCAAATTGACGCAATTACGACAGTTTGTATGTAGTAGAACAATATTTGATCCGTAGCTACACCTAGTTACTTGATAGTATTCTCCACCAATTCCCTATACATCGCCTTGACATCTTGTACATCCGCCTTGAGCTCCTCCACCATCTCACTCTTCTCCCCCAGCATTTCCAACGTAGTCTGATACCTCGCATTAATCGCGTCGACTTCCCTCTCTAGCTCCAAAACCCTGTCATGGTCGGCACGCTTGGCCTCTACTTCTTGCATCAGCGATACTATCTCTCCACGCGCCTCGTCGCGCTGGCTTGCTAGTCGGACGAGCTCCTCTTTTGTGGAGATCTTCTCGTTCTCTAGGCGGCGCACCGCGGCGCTCATTCTCTCCACGAGCTGGACGGATGGGCCTGCACCGGCTGTTGATACAGACATGATATCATTCATAGTGTGGTGGTGATCAACCGGCGAGGCCGTGTTCTCGAAATACTCCTCAGGATCCATAGTGATGGATGGCGCATCCGAAGCCTCTGCGCCAGGGCTAAATAGAGTAGCTGAATCCTGGCGCTTTGGCGTGACGTGCCCCGATGACCTAGGGAGCCTCGACGAGGAAGGACGGCTCATCCGCCTCTCCACTCCGGGGAGATCATCCATCATATCTCTGGACGAGCCAGCGCGCCTAGTCTGCAAATTCTGTAATCCCAGGTATTCTGCCGTGAGACCCATTCTCGACGATGCCACTGGTGATACAGCTCGATCGAAGTTATACGACGACCGAGGAGCCTCTTCCTTCCATTTATTACGCTCCTCCTCAAGGCGTTGCTGTAATTCGGACGCCCATGATTGCTTTTCAAGATCAAATGAAGCATTCGCTTTTTTGAGAGCTGACTCTGCTTCGTCTACTTTTTGCTGTAGTTGTACAAGTTTTGTCTTCTGTGACGTTACCTCTTGCTGCAAATCATTGATTTGCGTCTGCAAACTCTCCACCTCGTCTTCATTAGATTTTGCCCGTAGTGTCTAGATGACCAGTCAGTAATTAATTCAGGGATGGAGAAGAGTGGAACACCAACCATTTCTCGTGCCTTCTTCCTGATATCGCCCTCACGACGGAAAGCTTCATCCCTTTCTTTCTGCAGATTCGTCACTTGAGAGGTTAACGAAGTCTGAATCCCCTGCCAGTTCTCACTAGCAATTGAATACTGCGTCTGCAATGTCTCGATCTGCCTCAAGAATTTGGCTTGCGCATCGCCCGTAGCACCTGATGAGATTTCTTCGGCCCTAGTACGCATAACCTCCAATCGGCTCTCTAGCAGCTGAATCTCTCCCTTCTGCTCCAGCTCGGCGGCTCGCGCACGTTCGACTTCCCGCTCTGCTTTTGTCTGCAGCTCTTTAATTTGAGCCCTTAATCTGTCTTCTGCCAATTCCTTTTCGATCTTGAGCGATGATACTTCTTCGTCTAAATTGCTGGCCCGTTTCTTTTCGGCATCAAGCTGGCCCTGGATATTCTTCACTTCATCTGCCTTTGCCTGGGAAGCAGATTCGGCTAATTGGGCCTTTAATTGCCCAATAAGCACATCCTTGCCATCCCGCTCTGATTTAACTGCCTCGATGTCCTTCTGCATCTGTGATACCTGTTTATGTCTCTCGTTCAGTTGTCTCTCAATCCCGTCGGCTCGCTTTAAGCGCTCATTCAATGTGGCCTTTTCCTTCACCATCTTTTCCAGCGTCTTATTTACCTCACCCGCTGCCTTCTCGGATTCCAACCCCTTGGCGCGCAACTTCTTGATGACAGTCATGTGCTTCAGCTCAGTGTTGGAGAGTTTCTGGCCCTCTTCCATGAGCAATGCAATCTGTTGATCTTTATCCGCTAACTTCTTTTCAAAACTATCCGCTGGCGCAGCGGCAGCTGCCTTCCTGGCATTCTCGGAAGACTCCCTGGCGAGGTATTGCAGCTTCGCTTGCAACGCATCAATTCGTTCAATATAGCCATGTATTTCCTCCTCGCGGTCTGCATCCGCCACAGGTCGCTTCTCCGCTGCGGCAGGCTCCTCGGTAGTCGTATTTGTAGAAATATTTCCGTTTGCTTTAGCTTTCGACCCCGTTGCTAACTGGGACTCGGTACTCCGTCTGGCAGGAGCTGAGTCGGTAGACAATCGCGCAGCATCATCCGTGCTTTTGTTTCCAAGATCTCCACTGGGTCGTCCCTCTGCCTGGGCTTCCGTGCCATCTGTATCCGCACTCTCAATATTAACCTGAGGGACAGCTTTATCTTCTGTTCCTGCATCCGCTTGCGTTCCACTGCTTCCCTCTTCGCTTGCCCGTGCAACCACATCAAGGCTTGGCCTTGGGCTGTCGGAAGCTGGGACGGGGCTTCCAACTCGCGAGGAAACATTCGATGTAGGTGTTTGCGCGCCACCATTCTGCGCCGCAATCTTCTTCGCAGCGACAGCTCTGGCGAGTCGTTCTTGGAGACGGTCGTTCGACGCCGGGTTCGCAGATGAGCTTCGAGAGGGAGCTAGCGGGCCTTGTCAGTAATTGTATCCGTCAGGTCGTGATGAGGCTCGGCATACCATTCTCGGCCTTCGGGGCAGCCGGCGGTGCTACCGCGGCTGGTTTTGGCTGGGGAACATCGTCGCCAGACAGAATGTTGTCTAGATTCGATTCAATCCCCGCGACGGCCTGCGACAAGAACGAGCCCCAACGGGACGATTGCTTCGCAGGGGTCGTCATTATATTACTGTCGAAGACTGTAGTTCACTACCGTCTGAATTCGGTCTTGGTATCTTCGTATAGGGCGTCATAGGCGGTGGATAGGTCGCGGCTCAAATAGCGTTCTTGCTAGCTACAACTCCATAACGGTATCTGACAGCTGACGATGATGCTCGTATTCGAAAGGCGCCCAGGGTCCTGCAGTGCTGCAGCTAAGCCAAGTAGCAGCTAACGACAGGCTGGGAGAGGCCAATTATTAATCTAACGACGGTAACAAGTAAATATAGATTGGCCAAATTTCAATTGTGGGGGATACAAGGTGTTCAGGTTAACAGAAAGCTCAAAGGATTACTGTAGGATTCAGCCACTTGGAGATTACCGCCCTACAGCTGTGGAGTTGCTGTCCAAAAGGTACGAAGTACTCGAACCGCGCGTAAGATTTGACTGACGAGTTCCGCCGGCGCCGCTCCGCGCGCGCCGGTTCTTGGCGCCTGTAGCCTAGGCTCGATGCGCTGTTGATGCCAACAACTGTTCTCATTTCTACGCATACAAAGTATTCTGGAATTTCTTTTTCGTCATGTCATCTCAGGCAAACCGGATTGGTGGCATGCATTACTATCTACTCTAGCACAATTCTAATAATCTTGAACTTTCAATCTTCCCGTATCCAACAGTTCAAAGCTCCTTTTTCGATTCTACCTTCGCGGTGCCCTCTGGGCTGGAGCGGACAATTTCAGGCAAAGACGTGAACGTCCTTGGCCAGTACAGTTCATATTCATCCTGGCGCTCATTAAGGCAGTGACGAAGCCAGATGCCCCATACAAGGGACATGTAGGCTCCAGTGCCTGTCATCAGATGCCTATAGATAATTTGTTAGCTTCATATTATGTAGTTGGCGGTTCCATGTATTGCTTACCACCAGCCGTGCCCTTCTAATAGTATTCCCCAAGGTAGGCCAATGTTATGCCTCCAACGCCGAATAGTTGAGCAATAATAGTTATCCAAGTTCCATATACCAAATCCTCCGAGGAATATGGTGAGCCCCAGGGCAATAATCAGCCACATATCTCTGAGGATCTTCTTGTCTCTTTTGGCTTCTTCGGCCCTCGCTTTACTATCCATGTTGGGGGTCTCTCGCCCATACTTGGCCCGGAGTGACGGCCGAATGTTGACCTCCATCACGTACATGCTCCGGAAAACCACGACGGCGGTAAGAATCGCATAGGCATTTTGATGAAAGGTGGGATCTTGGAGATAATGATAATAACCCTTGACGTTGTTAGAAAGTGATTTATGTATGCAATGGTGAGTATTAGCTTACAGTTATAAAGACACAAAGGGCTGCCAGTCCGGCTGCCAGACTCTGGCAGAATGCGCGGGTTTGGTTGAATGAGAAGCATGCATAGCACATCAGGCATGTCGTGTATATCATGGAAAGCTCATCGACCAATTGCCATGGATCTGTATGTCTGTTAATATAGATCAAATAAGATCACCCCATTGACTTACACTTCAGGGTGCTGTGGAACATGAAGCTTCCGGTCCCCACGGCCAGGTATCCCAAAAACGACACTAGGAAGACAGTGTCGTGCCCATGCTTTAAACAGTTTCGTACTCCCTTGATACCAAGATACATGAAGAGAAGGTTTGTCAATGTATTCACAATTTCCGCTGCGTATATGGTGGCGTAATAGTCCTATGAGCCAGGTTAGTGCCAATCCGATATATAGCAACAGAGATGTTGGGTGCCATACCTCCTCGCACCAGTTGATAGTGCTTGTTTGGGGATACCAGAAGCCTTGCTTGGGCCTGGGATAATCAATGGCGGGCAGCCATCGAGAACCCATTCCTGAGTGACTAGACTTCATCGTTGTCGACGAGTTGACCGTCATAATCTTGTACTACCCTGGAGTTCCAGGTGGTCTCCTCGGACGACAAAGACTTCCCAGTCTGAGAAGCTATCCTCCACGTAAATATAAGGATAAGATGCAGAGTGCGTGGGGTTTGGGACGACAATAATGTAATAAACAATGATGAGGCAAGGGAGAAATGTAAAGATGGGAAAGGATTTGGATCTTCACATGAGTGGTGCCCGCGCGGTGCCTGCCTCGTTCGGTCTAGAAACAGTACGAAGGAGTACATGCAATGTCTTAGCGGCCGGCCCCGAGGCAGGGCAGCTCTTGCCAATGATCATCTCTAAACTTACTTGTGAAGGCGCTGTCTGTGCCTGGAGCTTCAGAACGGCGTGGCATGGTGGGAGTACCTCTGGGTACCATTCATGGTCTGAGCAGACGTCATCGCCCACCCGGATCAACGGAAACGGTCGGTTTAAGCATTGTGGATCATATTATAAGGTCGCGGCCGCTTTGAGGCGAACAATTGATCTACTTCATTTCTTCTTCCATTGCCTCAAATCTGTCCCGGAAGAGATTTATAGAAGGGCTGCCAGCGAATTTTTAATGTATGTAACACCAACAAAGGGCTGAGCCACCACGTCGATAAGAAGACTTCAGGGAAAATAACCTTGTGAGACACATCACAAATCACAGATTACTGCTATGCATTTGCCACAATTTTCCGGTAGAAGTAATTTGATAACAGCGAAGACATTATTGTTGAAAAGCCTCCGATAATCAGCCTCTCACAGTGACTTTTATTGTGCTGTATAATGTCAAAGACTGAAGGCTCAATATAAAGATCCGAATATATCACAAGCTTGGTTGCGGAATTATATTGTTACGGTTGACGAGAAGGACCCACTATGAACAACGCCGCGGTTGAGGACATGAGCTTCAACGAACCCTGGGTAGAACACAGCTCAACCCCACTACGAAAGCACCAAACGGTTCAGCACCACGTTATTGTCTACTCCACAGCCTCCATTTCCCTGCCTTGGGAATTAGAACTTTGATATTGCAATACAGAGCGCATAGCGAGACTCCAACTGCCAAAATCGCCTAGCTTTGCTCGTCTGTATATACATATTCTTCGAGCAATATGTCCATTTCCAACGAAGCTCTCCAAAAGGTAAGCAGCGAATGGATTATTTCTCTTGCATGCGGAGTACATACGGCTCATGCTAATCTCTGTGACTGTAGCTCGTGCAAGAGATCGAGACGCAGGCCATCCAGGCACAGCAGCAGATCAATGTCGTCAAGTCACAGATAGCAGTCAAGCAGCGCGACATGCGACTCCTGCAGCTGACCTCGAGCGAGGTATCTACGCTACCGGAAAATACAAAGATCTACGAGGGGGTTGGCAAGATGTAAGTCGAATCTCCAAAAGAGAGTCCCGTGGGCAATCCTCAGACCCCTAAAATAATACATGGATCACGAGACCGAATAAACCGCATCTACTAACACAACACGAACAGGTTCGTCTTTAGCCCTACGACCGAGGTTGATAAAAGATTAACGTCAGAAACCGCTGGGCTCAAGACCGATGTCGAGTCCCTGAACAAGAAATTACACTACCTCGAGACAACATACAAAAATAGCCGTGACCATATGGAACAGATCTTCAAGAGCGGAGGTCGCGCATAACAAGGACCAAACAAAACAAGAGAACTCGCACGAGATGGAGATACTCGGAGCCAGTGTGATAAATACAGCCAATATCCTCTTGTTAGTAAAATGAGGGGATGGCGTGTTGTTGGAGTATCGCTATTGTTGCCATTTTGCGAGTCAGGAACCACCACACGATACGCTTGCTGGGCGCGTAGTCCCGTCTATCAAGACACCTGGCGGTTCAACTTCCTCAGAGGGCAAAAATAGTGGTTGTGACCGCATATAAAGGGCCTCCTAGGCGCTTGTTGGGGCGCTTCGCCAGGCGCGGACTATGGCGCTTAATCCTCTGGGATACTTCAGCGGCAGCTCCTTGAGCTAAAATGGAGTGGCCATGGCCGCATGGCATACCCGAAACACACTTTGTTTTATAGCGCAGTATTAGATCAGGTCCAGACATGTTCTGTGGATTCACATATTGTGGAGTTAGACACAACCCTACAGTTTACAGAGACACACTTTCTTCACCTGCCCAGAACTGGGAATCAAATCTATTCTAAATAATCCAAAGCCAAAGAAGCAAAGCGGTGAAAACCATCCATATTGATGATTTCCAGCATACGCGATCGCGAATGCTCGAGGCAAAGAGAGTTCCACAACTGTCGGAACAACTCTATGGGATTACGTTCTTACTTTCCTGGACCCTGGCACGGCTGACATGCATGATCCTGATCCCACACATTCAGCTCCTACAAGTGACATGCACGCATGCCCTACACTGATTGATTACTCTATTATCATTACAAATGGCCCCCAAGTCTCATTAACGATGTCCTTATTTCCCTATTCGCTCCATATGACAAGTTCATTCCAATTCTAGACGATCATTGTCAAGACGCGCGCATATTCAGATGAAACTTTGTTAAGACGCGCGCATCGTCCAGACGTTTCAGCGATGGTCAGAATATGCCATATGCTTGGGTGTTGCGACCCCGCTCTGGCCAGAATTATTGTGTTGATCATCCTGGCGAGTCGCTGTCGCTAAGCTCCACCTTGAGTGTATTTCTTGGTGTTTCTTGTGCCGCTGGTCCCCCCATGCATGTGCTGCAGCCTAACACACCGAAGCGGTATACTTGGTACTAAACTTACACATTTTCAGCCCCACGGATCCCATGGATTTGTCGTGTGCCCAATCATGACTCTGATGTCGCGATAACCCATGCGGGCTCTTCCTTCGCCATGCACACGCTGATACAATGGACTTGATGGCCGCACTCTACCGACCACCCCGCCCCGCCCCTCACCTTCAGCCCAATTCCCGCTCTTGAACACACTTTCTTCGTGCTGTTGGATTTTTTCTCTTTCTTCCAACATCAAGAGTCGAGACACTAGTTGTTGTGGAGGGACATATAAGCCGCCCGCGAGCTTCAAAAACTTGCTGAGGGGTAAACACAAGACCACGATAGTCCAAGCCCTCTTATCGCACCCTGTGTGTTCCCCGCTGTGTTAGAGTGCGAAGTCGCTGGTCACCTGCCAAGTACAGCAGCCACCTGCTCAGCAGTCCAAAGTTTCCGCAGACGATATTATCAAGAGACTGTATTGTACGGCTTCTTGGGTCTTTTTGTTTCATCTCTATCAGTATCCACAAGAAGTTGCGTTTACCGCTATCTAATCCACGATGAGTTACGGCCGCGGCTACGATGACCGGGACGATATCGATATCCGTTTTCACCACCGTGGTGGACGGCCCGAGCCACGTTATGAACAACCACCGCCTCGTCCCATCTACATCGACGAGCGTCTCGACGTTGGGCGCCGTTACGACAGGCGCCCTTCCCCAAGGGCCCCTTCTCCGCAGCCTGTTATCATAAACAACCGCATCTACAACCATGACGAAGACTACCCCCCCGAGCCAGCCCCTCGCCCAGTGCAGATTGCGATGATGGCGCCGGCGCATCGCGAGAGATCCAGGTCTCGATCCCGCCATGGCCGACGCCATCGCTCCCGATCGTCGTCACGATCGCGCTCTCGCTCTCGCCATAGACGCAAGTCGCAAGATAGAAAGTACATGACTAAGGAAGAGTATGAGCTTGAGATGGCGCGGCGAGAGATCGACGAAATGAGAAGGGCCCAGTATGAGGCATCCAAGAAGCACAAGGACGAAGACAAACCTAAGCATGAATATATGACGAAGGAGGATTACGAACTGGAGCGCACTCGAAAGGAGCTGCATAAGTTCAAGCTCGAGCAGCAGCGCATCGAGGATGAGAAGTTAATGAAGAAGGAATTTGAACTCAAGCAGCTGCAGAAGCAGAAGAAGGAGGAGGAAGAGAAGGAGGCCGCGAAAAAGGCGGCCGAGGCAGCTGTGAAAGATTTCCAGCGCAAGCAGGCCGAGAAGGCCCTGAAGGAAAAGAAGGAGAAGGAGGAGCGGGACAAGGAGTACAAGGAGCGCGTGGAAGAAGACATGAGGAAGTCGGGCATGACCGACCAGCAAATCGCGGCCGTTCTCAAGAAAGAGAAAGTCGACGCTGGAACCCGCCCCATGTACACCCGCATGGCGAGGCGCTATCTC
Source organism: Pseudogymnoascus sp. VKM F-4516 (FW-969) (assembly GCA_000750815.1). Lineage (NCBI taxonomy): Eukaryota > Fungi > Ascomycota > Leotiomycetes > Thelebolales > Thelebolaceae > Pseudogymnoascus > Pseudogymnoascus sp. VKM F-4516 (FW-969). Next base: position 63,483 of record JPJZ01000660.1, read on the forward strand.
TCATACGAGACGCTGAATGCATTCCGCATCGACTACACCGTCGACCAGGTACGCAAACCCCACTGGGCATATTATTAGATTTCTAGAGACTGATACTTTGTACGTAGGACCCCGAGTTCATCCTGATCAAGAGATGGGTGCCGGAGCATGAGCAAGATTTCTTGTGGGAGCACACCAAGGAGCTTCGCGAGAGACGCCGCGGCATCACCAGTACCACCAACACGACGGTGTTGCAGATTGAGAACGGACATAACCATGGACACCACCACCACCACGGTGAGGTGCAATACGAGTTTGTGAAGGAGAAGAGGAAGAAGAGAGACAAGTCGCCTGGCTTGATCACCTTCCTCGCGGGTGGTAAGGGGAGATGAGAGAGATGAGATGAGAGGGAGGAAGAAGGATAGGTGGTGATTGGATGATAGCATGACGATCTGTTTTGCGCGGGGTTGGGATTTTTTTTTATCTTCTTCTGATTTTTGGTGCTTTTCACACCTCTCAAATATAGCAACACTAGCTTTTATACCAAATCACTTAAATCATATATGGACAGTAATGCATGTGAATAGGGCCTCAGAAATAGTAACCAAAGTTTTTGAGTAGTATAGAGTAAGATGTTGATACAGCCTTTCGTATCATACACACTGAGTTGAGTAATATTCTACAAAGGGCCCCGCCCTTATGAGAGGCTTTTCTCGGTTTTCTCTTTCCAAGGAAGCTCTGCCCTTCTAATGAGTTCTTCGTACAGTGTCCAAGCCAGCGCTGAACTCATAGCCTTCCTCGCCATCCGTATCCCCAGGCCATCAAACAAGCTTCTGAACCCGTCCTCCGCGACCATTTTCCTTGCCGCCTGCACCATATTCCGGTATTCTCTCGGCCGTAACTGAATCCGTGTCTTAATCGAGTCAAAGGGGTTTGTGATCGCCGTCGCAAGCCCCGCAGCCACAACCCCAGACCCGAAGTTGATAGATGCCGACGTCGAGCCCGCCATGGCTATCTCTGGGGCGCCCGGAACACCAACTTTCTGCACCACCCGACTCATCCTCTTCTTAAACTGCTCATAAAATAATACATACAACCCCGCATACGGGGCGTCTCGGACCGCAGTTGCGCCAAACCCAGCAAAAAACCCTCTAATCCCGTCTGTCTTCAGGATGTCCTTGCTCGCGCCGATTATAGAGTGGTAGGCGTACATGTTCGACTCGTAGCGCACTTTGATCACCGTTATCGGCATAAGCACAAAGCCCGCTGATGTCCGCGCTATCGCACCCGTCGTGAGGTTCGCCAAGTTCGACAGCTTCGGAAGCGCGGACGAGGTCGAGGGCTGCACCTTCGAGCCGTCGACAACGCCTATGTTCCGGAGCAGGGTCGAGCGCGCAACATGCTGTCGAAGAGCATTGAGGCTGGTGAAGTAGAGGGCGGATCCTAAGCCTGTTCGCAGAGCTGACGGTGCGGTTCCGCGCCAGAAGCCCCAGATGGCCTTTGGGCCAGCTAAGATTTCGCGGAAGGAGGCGCTGAGAGAGCTCGAGCCGGATTGTTGTACACGCGTTTTGAGTAAGTCGGCAGGTTGAAGAAGAACCGCAGATAGGACGCCGGAGCCTAGCCCAGCAGTGAAATGAAAGACTATGGGACGGTTAGTGGGCTGTCTTGTCAATTCCTGGGAGAGCGTCTCGTACCAGGCGACGACCGGGGTTGGCCGCCATTTGACATATCCAACGTGGGTCAGTTTACCATGTCAATAAAGCTATACGATCCCCCGTTGCGTATGCATACTCGCGGGAAAAAGGTTGAAGGGCTGACAAATGATTGAGAGATGGTTCGGGCTGAGGTTCCCAAAGTTCTTCCCGTTCCCGAGGTTTCCAGGCACTATTTCCCCAGATTTCGGTTCGGCATCAGACGTCATAATTGGCAGGTCAGGCACTGTACGCCGAAAGCACCACATAATTGCATGCCTACCACGTGATATCGCGTCAATTTATCTCTTGTAGAAACAAAGTAAACTGCTCTTCAAAGACCCAAAAGGCCATATTAAACATGGCAATCGTCGTGAGTGACTTGTTGTAGCCAGTTCAAGACCCTTGCTAAAGTAACTTAGGCGGTGGGACAGCTCTGTTCCAAAGCCTCCATGGCTCACAACCTTGGGCTTGTCAAAGACCTCGTTGATAAGGCTTCGGCCGCGGGAGCAAAGGTCAGATATGAAAACACCTGGCAAAAACATATCTGAGCTTGTTAGGCTTTATTTCTCCCCGAGGCGAGCGACTATATCGCATCCTCTGCCGAAGAGTCAGTTTCGCTGGCAAGGTCTGTCGATGAGAGCATATTTGTCCAAGGCGTTCAAGATGCCAGTAAGGCAGCAGATATCGCAATCAATGTCGGTATTCATGAGCTAGGTGAATCGGGGAAGAAGGTGAAAAATACGTCCATTTGGATAGAAAGGGGCCAGATTACGCAGCGATATCAAAAAATCCACTTGTTCGACGTCGATATTGCAGGAGGCCCTGTTCTGAAGGAGAGCAATAGCGTTGAGAAGGGCATGAGCATTCTTCCTCCCTTTGAAACTGCTGTTGGCCGAGTAGGTTTGACAATATGCTTTGACGTAGGTGTCCTTCGGAATTATGATACGGTTCAATAGCTAAGACGTGTATTCGACAGTTGAGGTTCCCTGAAATTGGGATAGCCCTCCACCGTCAAAACGCACATATCATTACCTACCCTTCCGCATTTACAGTACCCACTGGAAAGGCACACTGGGAGATTCTTCTCCGAGCAAGAGCAATAGAAACACAATCCTATGTAATTGCTGCGGCACAAGTGGGGCAGCACAATGAGAAACGGACGAGCTATGGGCATTCGATGATTGTCGATCCCTGGGGCAAAATCGTAGCCGAACTCACTGGAGATGGTGATAAGCCGGAAATAGCTATCGCAGACATTGATTTAGACCTTGTTAGCAAGGTCAGAAGAGAGGTGCCACTTCTCAGAAGGACGTAAGGGGTTCCTCTATCCCATTGGCATTGAACGCTGGCTGACTTGGGGCGGCTAGTGATATTTATTAACTTACAGTAAGAAGAGCTCTTGGGCACCTTCATAACAAATACTTTGAAGCCGTAAAATAATGATCAAATTTATAAATAAGATGTCCAGTTATGTCACATTTTGCCAGGTCATATTAATTATACGAGACTGCGTGAACACTTCCTTCGATCCCTAAACCCATTCTTTAAAATTGCACGGGAAGTTCAGATACCGCGTGACAAAACAAATGAACCAGTACTTTCATACATTGATAGATTTATAGAGATATATTAAATCCCTTGGAGCCTTTATCTAACTTATTTGCTCAACCGCCCATTTGAAAAGTGCCTGTCACTTCCCCGAGCGGACAGATACCCCTATAATATACATAAAGAACTTTCAATAGTCTTCGATCATTGCATCATATTTGACAACGTCGAGCGGTAATGGAAACTACCCCCAAAGCGGTGCCACGATCTCCACTGCCCGTTCGACAACCGCCCGAACCCTGTCCCCAAACACCCGGTTTGCACACTCAACCTCTAGGTTCTCGAGCCAAACCTTTGCGACCATCTTGTCCACCTTGATTTCCACACCAGGGACAGGAATACCTGCCTTATGTAGCCGCTCTAGTTCTGTTTTCTCTGCTTCCCTTGTTTCATCTTCTTCATCCTTCGCATCGGCTCCAGCCTCTTCGGAATCTACGGCAAGTAGTTTAGGTAGCTTTGGTGTTTCGATTGGGTTCAGTGCATCAGCGCCGAATTGTGCCTCGAGGAACAGGAACAAGCGTTCCAATCGCTCTGCCGGGGAAATGTCGGCGTGTGGGTTGCGATCGGGTAAGGAATCGCCGTGATCATGGCCATGGTGATGAGCGTGCTTGCTTGAGGATTCTATTTCTAAGTCAGCAAACGTACGAAAAATGTTGAAATGACAAAATGAAGTCAGTCCAGGGTGGCAGGTTGCTTACGTTTGACGGCTGCTGGGCTGCTCTCGACCGAAAATAAGACAGCCATGACAGCATCGGCAATACCATCGTTCAGGATATTCCCTTCCCACTCGATGTCCACCTCACCATTGCTTCTATACCTCACGGTCACGCATCCCATAACGAGATACGTCGTGATGCTTGACCGCGTAACTTCCTCGTCTGCCTTTTCCACAGAGCCGTTACCGTTCATATGGGTATCACCGTTCTCATCCTGTTCGGGCTTCTCGTCCGTGGCCTGGGTAATGACTTCGATAGACCCAAAGGTTCCCTCTAATGCCCACCTAATTAGGTCAATCCCGGCCGCACTTAATCGGATTCGCTGCTTGCACATAACAACCGTAGTAGTTAAGCCAGCATATTCACGGAGATCCTCGGGTGCCATGAGGGAGAGCTTAAAGTCGTTCTCCACAAGAACGCCGCTGATGATTTTACCTCCGTCATCGAATTCGAAATCGCCACCTTCGCCGGTGGTCAATAGCGTTGGAGGGGACAGGTTTGCCAGCTTTCCAACAACTTTCGCAATTTTATCAGCTTTGAATGGGATGCGTAATTCTTCGCAGTTGCGTGGTGAGAAAACTTTAACTTTGTCGGCAGCAGGGAGGTTGGCGTTCAGAGAAAGAAGCTTGGATTTCAAGCGCATCATATTATGTTGCTCGCCATGAACAAGGATCTGTACCAGTTAGAGTTGTGATTAAACATATGTGATTGAGGGGTTGGAACACTTACAACAACAGGTGCGGCGACCTTTTCAATGAATTCCCGGTTCTCAACGCCGTCAACATGCGCAGCAAAACTGAACTCCTGAACACTACAGCGCCTCGGGACCATGACTTTTTCACCGTCCTCACCTCCTCTGCCTGCTCTCCTATTTGCTCCGTTGCGTGACATAATAGCCTGAATCTGATCTGGTTCTTGCATGATAGATTTCGCCATTGTACCCTCGACGCTGTAACCGGTAATGACAACGCCATTTTTATCACTTGGTGCCCAGCGCTCAAGTAACTCCCTGCTAACTCCGTTTTGCATCATACCTGGACTTGCAAGCATCACGCAGCTTCCAACATCGTCGAATCGCTCCAAGCTTTTTAAGCTGCGGATATACTTGAAGTCCCACGGTCCTCCGTTCGTACCTCCAGCTTCTGATTCGGCCATCCTCTCTCTGAATAAGCGCTTGATATTTTCGTTCATGGCTCCAACGTATGTTTGATAAACGAGCATACACTTTCGGGCTAAGTTCGATGCATAGTAGATGGGTATATTTTGCAGGTCCTTGTGCCGTGCCCAGTACTCGTCCAGAATCAATAATAACTCCTGAGCTCTTCCCAGTGCGAATACGGGCATTAGGACTCTCCCGCCCCGGTTTAAAATTCCCGTAATAGACTTCATTAAGGCTTGCTCACGCTCGAGACGAGGGACATGAGACGCAACACCATATGTGCTCTCCGTAATTAAGACATCAACCTTGACACCTGCCGGTACGGATGCTGAAATTAAGTGGCGATCAGGCTCAATGCTGTAGTCGCCCGTGAAAAGTATTGTGAGGCCAGAAATCGAGATTAAGAACATGGCTGCGCCGAGAACATGTCCTGCTGGAAGAGGTGTGATGCGGATCGATGAGATGGTGTGGGTAGTGTGGTAGTCAATGGCTTCAATCATAGGAAATGTGCTCGAATGGTCTGCTTCTGTATATGGCGTTGATGATTGCTCACTCGAGCTGGAATTTGACGAGACGCGAACGGAATCTTGTATAAGCCATTTGTAGATGGCCTTCGTGGGATGTGTCATGAAAACCCTGCCCTTGAAGTTTGTCTTTGCCAGAACATATGGTAGTGAGGCAGCATGATCGATATGAAAACTATGGACATGTCAGCTACATGGACTACTAACACATCAATGCAATGCGAAGTGGATAAATGCAGGGTCCTATAGGCACAATGGCGTTCTTATATTTTTCTTCGTCCCATGCACGAATGCACAGGTTCATCTTCGTACGATCAAACAAGCATTTGGATAGGTAATGTATTGTATTGATCTCTGATATACATGTAACATGTAGCAAGGAAATAACGACAGTCGTTTGGCAGATAATCGCCACAAACAAAGAAAAGAAACGCTCAAGCCATGGATATCATTGTATTGTTGAAAGTTGCAGTATAAGAAAAACGGGCTTACTGGCTGATCAGAAGCACATCGACGGTGCTCAAATCGAAATCATCGTAGAACGGGAGGGCCGAAAGACCGTCGAAAGCTGGATGCATACCGGCGTCAAGCTTAGTATAAAGGTTAGCAAAAGATCGTATTTTATAACTATCACAATGTAACTCTTACCATGACAGTCTTGCCCTTGTATTGAATAATATGGCACGACCTTCCCACTTCGTTTCCCCCTCCAAGACACAAGAACATAAGCTCATCGTTTGGATCCACAGGCTCTTCGACCGTTGGCGACATCGCGCCAGCCTTGCGTTTAGAAGCCATTGTGTGATCTCGTAGGTATGGCTTAAGGTCTTATGAAGTGGCTCTCGAAGGCCAAATCGGCAATTCGTAGGTGAGAATCACTTCAACTGGATCATGTCCTCAGAGGGACGCCTCGAGAAAGCTAGGCCGTCTTTGATCCAATTATAGTTCTGTCTTCTGGCTGAGAACAAATAAATGTAAATAAACTTAATTAGTAGCGCGATCTGGTTGTAACAGCGAAACGGTGGATATGAACAAGGTTGTTGTAGCTATGCGTCGGCGTTATTGGGGATCGCGAAATAAAGATCGAGGCTCCGACGTGAGTGGTCACATGACCAGCCTTACATGGGTGGGTCGCCGTCACGGAGGTCGTTCTGGTCGACACGCGAAGTGGATGATGAACTTTCTCAGTAACCGTACACCCTCACTGCCATCCAGAGTTCACCCGCCAACAAATTCATCTTGCAATCACTCTCCGGCCTGCAGACTCATACATTGGCTGTCATTCTGACGACGATTACAACACCTGGATGACAGCTTGCTAGCTGTTCTGCGCGAACCTGTTGCGCGCGCTGGAGAAGGACGCTGGAAGTTGGAGGTCGCCACGATCTTTGGAAAGCTATTCACAATGGCGCAACAACAGCCACCACAATACCAGATGCCCGCGCAGTTGCCCGCGCAAATGCCAGGGCCAGTGAGGCCATCCTCACCCTCTCAGGCAGTGTCGTCTCCTGGAGCCCAAGCATTCTATCAACCAGCGGCAAAGCGGCAGCGTTTGTCTCCAGATCCAAGATCACAGCCGACCTCTCCGTATACGCAATCACCATACGGGCCGACCCCAGCTACAGCTGCGCCGCCTTCTTCGATGCCTCCCGCGCATTCAAGCCATTTCGCAAACATATCTCAGCCACCTGCATACCAAGGGCCATACTCAAACGGTCACACCACACCCGCTTTGAGCCACCCTTCACCTTATAGTCAACCTCCCACCTACAATCCAAATGCTCCTCCAGTCAGCAACATACATCCAATGCCATCGCATAGCCCTCACCCACCTCATCAACCTCATCAACCCCATCAACCTCACCAAGCCAACGTTCCTACACCCAATCAATTCCCGAATAACTACAACATGCCACAGCATGGAGCTGGAACTATGGGACCTCCGTCTAAACCAGCGGAGAGGGAGAATGCCAACGATGATCAGATGGATGTGCTGGCGAATGCCGGGGTTGATTTGCGTGCCGAGGAAGTCTTCGCTATGAGCTTCCACACCGGCTCGTTCAACTCCCAGCCTTCATTCAACCAGACTGGTCCGAATGCTACCGGTCATGGTTTCACTCAGTTTGGCCCTGGAGATGCCGGTTCTTTCTACGGAAGTGGCCCTGCCAACCAACCTGGCGCCCCTGTCGATAAAGCGACCCAAGATCAGATTCAAAAGAAGACGGCAGACCAGGCTTGGGCGGATGCGGCATACAAATTGGCAACGTCTAGACAACATGAGCTTAAGCATCCCCACGTGCATGTTGGGGCACTATGGACTAAGATGGACAAAATCGCGAAGGAGAACGGGCTGGTATTGAATACGGACAATGGCAAGATGCCGCAGTTAAAACTGCCTGCCGAATTTCCTTCGGAAATCAAAATTGAAACCAGGACTGGTCCTGATGGAGCGCTGGTTGTGGCAAACACCACATTTCTTCCACAAGACACAGCTCTTGCGGACCAGTTGGCCTTGATGTCCCTCGCAACGAACCAGAGGATCAGGATTTTACTAGAGGAAACTATCGCCATCGTTAAGAGCCGGAGGGCTGGTTCCCATGGAGTCATCCCAGCTGAGTGGTCGGATGTTGCAGCGTCATCTACCAGCGCAGCAGGTACGGTCGTTCCAGATGGAGCTCCTCGCAGTGGCTGGGAAGGTGCAATTAGCCCAAGCACAGCTAATAGTAAGTTCCCACATATATCTAGGTTGAAACACTCTAACATTTACAGACCCAGCTGGTCGCCTCCCTACTCCAGTTTCTGAAGGCACCAAGACTCCAACGGGCACTGTCACTATGACTAACGAATTAATAAAATCCCTCCGTGAAGCCGCAAATGTGGAGCGCAACTTCGAGGAAAAACGCCTGGCCAAGCGTCAAGGGCGCCCTGCGGATGGTACAGCTGTTGCTCGCAGCGGCTCTGCTGCTCCAGGCACACCAGGAACCGTGGCCCCGGAGCCGTCCGCAAAGCCACTCACCAAGAAAGAGAGAGAGAAGCAGGATAAGGGGAAGCAAAGCTTGGTTGATAGCCATGCTCAGGCCAATGCAACTACAGCGACGTTCCTCTTTGGCGGCAAGAAGAAGAACAAGTATAGCTGGATGGATTCAGGCGGTGGTAGCGGGGCCAGTACACCGGGGCGTGCAAGCATGCAGGCTCCAGGTACCCCTGGCATTGGCGGAGGGGCTGTTGAGAAGCAGAGACTCACAGCTGATGGTAAGAACAGGATGGGTGGGTTTCGCGAGGACAAGGATGGAGGTCGCCTGGTGCAGCTCCGGGACTTCCTTGCGGTGTTGGAGAATGATGGGAGAGAGAAGAAGACATTGCAGCGCACTTACGCTTGGTTAGAGGCACCAAAACCAAAACCTAATTTGACATAGTGGGGTGGACAGACATCTTCAAAAGGAAGTCTTGATAGGGCATTACGGCATCCATTCTGATGATCCTAAAATTGGTCCAAAGAATATTCGATATGTACAATACAAATAGAGCAGCGCGCTTACGGTCACATCCTCAGATACATATCTGATAGTTTAATACGAGATTCGAAGGCTACATCCGTTTGCTTAATGTGCGAAAATTACACGCTACCTTTCTTCGTGATATGTGCCCTCAAGTATACCGTGTTAAATATCATTTTTCAATTTGGGTTGGTACAGTACATTACAGAGCTTGAGACCACTGGTTGTTGTTGATACGACGTCATACCACACTCATAAATTAATTACCTTGGTGGCTATTTAGACGACAAAGTTCATGCAATACACTTCAACAACGGACAACTGCTAAACAAAATGCCCGCTATGGACTCTGCTATTGCTAAGGCTCTATCGCTGGAAGAGCCCTTGCCAGAAATGGAAGAGCTTGGTGGCTCTGGCTTTGCATCTACCTACAAGATAACCAGTAAGGCCAACGGAGAGACGAAGACCTACTTTGTAAAGACCGGTGGCCCTGATTCAAAGTCAATGTTTGCTGGTAAGTCTGTTTGGCTATGATAGGTTCTTAATTCCGAGGACATTATTGTTCGAAGCTCCCATAGATCGCTCGTGCTGGAGATTCTCTGACCGTTGAGGCTACTTTTCCTCGCTCAATATGAGACTTTACTAACTCTATACAGGCGAACACGCCTCCCTGAATGCTATTCATGAGGTAGTTCCATCCTTCTGTCCTCAGAGTTATGGTCACGGCGCCCTTTCCAGTGGAGGATACTTTCTCGCCACCGACTTCCTTAATCTGCGCTCCACCTCCAAAAAGAAGTCGTCCGGACTTTCATTCGCGCAGAAACTAGAAAGGCTACATGCCACCGCAGCCCCAGTCCCGGACGGCCATTCAAGCCCTCAGTTCGGGTTCCCGGTTCCCACGTGCTGTGGGAACACCGAGCAGCCCAATGACTTCACCAGTTCCTGGAGCGACTTCTACGCAAACCAGCGCCTAAGAGCTATCGGCAAAGCCAGCGAGAAGGCCAATGGCAAGGATGAGGAACTGGGTAAAATGATCGAGAAGGTCGCTTCTGCAGTCGTGCCCCGCTTGCTCAGAGACGGACACCTTAAATCCCATTACGGGACCCCGATCGCACCGGTTGTTGTGCATGGAGACCTATGGAGCGGGAACCATGGGACGGGAAGTATTGGTGGGGGTGGCATTGAGGAAGTGGTCTATGACCCTAGTTCGACATATGCGCACAGTGAGTTCGATCTGGGCATTATGAAGATGTTTGGCGGGTTTAGCGGCGTGCTGGAAGAGTATCATCAGTTGAAACCTAAAGATCTGCCCAAGGAGGAATACGATGATAGAGTGGCATTGTACGAGCTGTGAGTAGATTTCAACTCCTACCTTGTATAGAGGGAATAGAGCTAATATGTAACAGATATCATCACCTTAATCACCACACTATCTTCGGGACAGGGTATAAGCCTGGCGCAGTCGCCATAATGGAAAGGCTGATCAAGAAGTACGGAAAGCAATAATAGCAGTCAGGATGAGAAGAGATTATGAAGCAGAAATTGATATTAGTTCATTCATCAAAGTATGACTCCAAATAGGGGGACCCGCAGGTGCCATGCCACAGCTTTTGCTTCAGCCTAGCAGTGCTGCCAAAAACACAATCATAATGATTCCCAAAGGCACATAATATGCCACAAAACATAAGCGTGGCCAAATTTGGTATTGATGCGACATTCCCATTCCCCCACCCAGAACTCCTCGCTTTGAGCCAGCCATAAACAGACCCATATAGTAGCACCGCCAAACAATTAACTCCTGATCTCGTGGCATACCGGATTTACTCCGCTTCTTCAACCTCGCACCCTTGGGAGAAGAATATACGCGCCGGCTTGTCGGTGTCATTTTCGATACTATATACATTCCCTAGAAGATGTAAGTTAGTAACCGCCTCAAACATACATTAAATTGTTGCTGGGTCTTACCTCTCGGGACCTGCCACATCCCCCCTTTCCCAATTCGAAATGGTTCATTATCACCAACAGCGACCGTTACCCTCCCCTTATGTACAAAAAATGCCATCTGCATCTTTCTGGACTGCTTCGGTTTCTTAATGGCGCCAGGCGGCAGATCAACCATGCCGCATCCAAAGAAGGGCATTGTGAGGATCTTGGCAAATTTGACACTCGAGCCGGGTATTTCTCTGGTTATAATAGCAGCGTTGGAGAACGCTATTTCATCTTCGACTTCACCCGAGTCCAGTCCCGTTGGGTCTTCGGGGTTCCAGGACCTAATAGCACCATATACGCGCCCCGGTTCGGATTCCCACGGCTCAAGGGCGTCGTCGTCATCTTCCTCTTCTTCTCGTTTGCCGGGTTTCGGCCCCCTCTTTTTGCCCCTCTTCGATTTCTCCTTTTCTACATCGTCATGACGTATGACCTCCTTAATGGTCGGGAGAAGGAAGCTTGCATCGGCATCAGCAGTGTCGTCTTCACCATATACAATTGTTTCGTTCTTCCAGTAAGCAACTGGCTTGATCGAAGCCCTGCCAGATCGAGTTGTCGCAAAGCTACCAAGCTCAGGTGTTTCTCTTCGAAGGATAAACAGCCCGTTCTGTCTAGGCCTGGGTGGCCCCCGTTGTATTTGCGCAGGTGAAGAGTCGGTTGCTGGTTGTTTCTGTAATTTAGTTGTTTGCTTTGGTTTTGGCTTGGGATGCGCCTTTTGGTTTGCCTGTTTTGTGGGATGCGGGCCACGCTGCTTCTTTGCAGGACGCTCGTCTTGGTCTTCGTCAACATCCGCACTCTTAGATGACTCGGGTTTGCTCTGTTTAGCCGGGCGCCCCCTCTTTTTAGGGGGTGGTGGTGTAGGCTCTGGAGGCGTCGCAGCTCTTTCTGGTTCCGGGGATCCTAGACTTTCGTCGGCAATTATGGGTTGATAATCGTCTTCGACATCACGCGGCGAACTGAGGTTAAATAGGCGGTTGCCCTGCGCCTCTTCGGGTTCTTCCTGGGCCTGAAAAGCGGGCTTTAGTGCCTTTGCCGCAGAACTGCCGTAGCTGGGCCGTTTGGCCGGGCTAGATGATAGTTGGTTTCGTTGTGACGTCCTTTTCGGCGAAACATGTGATAGCCTTTGCGGTGCATTGTTATCCATCTCCTCGGTTGAGAAGTCAAGCCGGCGCGCAACCTGCGGTTGAGCTCGTACTCGAGCTGGCGATACGACCGAACCACGGGTTGGAGACGATACCAGGCCTATGGAAGGATGCCTCCTTGCCGGCGACTGCAAGTATGTTTTTACCGGAGATCTCGACCGCGGAGGCGGCATGCGCATGCTAACTCTCTTCCTCTCTGTCAGTACGGCGCTTGGCTCCGGGATTGTGCTTTGTCCAACATCCATATCCTCCTCGCTCGTCAAGGTCGCATTCGGGTTTTTCTTCATCGCGGACTTCCTAGTCGAGCTGGATATGGGCGGTAGCTTCGCGGGCGACGAAAATAGCTCGTCCATTGGTTCAATTCCATATTCGTCGCGAATGCCACTATCTGGGACGGTCAATCCGGTTTTCCTGTAAAACGTTAGTATATTATTTTTAAGCCCGATATATTGAACTTGCCTCCCACGAACACCTGGCTCAAAATACATGTTCTCTCGCGGTTTGTGTCGCGGCGGAGCCGCCGCCGTCCGTTTTGGTGGCATGGTGGTGTCGGCGCGTCGTGATGCGCGTTGCTTTGATACTGGCGGCGATGTTGCTGTTAAATGCGAGCTCCTGTTGATTCTTTTGCTGATATATTAACTTTTATAGCTAATAGCATATATGCGCCGTTTAGAACTGGCCGAGGACGTATCGCCAGAGTGTAATTGTGAACTGTAGCTATTTGGCGGGGAGTGTTGTCGCATGTCATAAGTTGATAACCAGTCAACAACATTGGACTCGCCCAGGGTCCAAACCTCACATACCAGGCACCATAACAAGAGGGGCCAACTTACTATGAAGAACTCAATTGAAACCAGCCACTTAAGACAGGGAAATAAAATAAGGTGGTATAATTGGATATCCTTCTAGTAAACTAAATAGCTATTTTTTTCTGGTTTTGACGTTAACTGTCGCTGCTGCATTGTGATATGTTGCTGAATGTCCCGCATGGAATGCGACGAGGCTATCATGCAGCCTCACGGCTCGTCGCGTCGTCCAAAAGCGCGTCCCCCCAGTTTTATATTAGAGGGTTGCAACGAGGGACAATTCAAATACTCAATAAATAAATCGAAAAGCCACCCAGAATATATTCAACCACAACATCCAAAACATGGCCAACGAATCGCAAAACGAGACTGATGTAGATATGGACAACGAGGCGCCCTCTCAATCAACAATCTTCACGCCTCCCTCGGTCATTCACTCAACGCTCTTCTCGGGCGAATCATACACGCATTTCTCTCCAGTCCCGCCATCCCTTCTCCCAATAGCACCCTCGCCGCCCTCTCCCTCGTCCTCGTCTCCTCCTACAAAAGAACCATCCGCGCCCGCCCCCGCGTCCTCAAACCCCCTCCCAGAACCACCCACCGGCCCACCATGCGCTCTCGGCGTCGACGAAGCAGGGCGGGGTCCCGTCCTCGGCCCCATGGTCTACGGCGCATTCTACCTCCCCATCCCCCTCTCCACGCCCCTCCTCTCTACAACCCACCACTTTGACGACTCCAAAGTCCTCACCGCCGGCTTCCGCGCCCAGCTAATGGAGACCCTGTGCACGCCCACCGACCCGCCCACCCCCGCCACATCTCCCGACCCAAGCAGCCTCTACGACAACTGCGGGTGGGCGGTCTCAGTGCTCTCCGCGCGCGCGATTTCGGCCAATATGATGAGGCCTGCGACGTACAACCTCAACGAGCAGGCTATGGACGCGACGATCCACCTTATCAAGACGGTGTATGAGATGGGCGTCAACGTGCGGGAAATCTACATCGATACCATCGGCCAGCCTGGCCCGTACCAGAAGAAGCTCGAGCGCATATTCCCAACTGCGTCGATTACAGTGGCCAAGAAGGCGGATAGTTTGTATCCCTGTGTCAGCGCGGCGAGTGTGTGCGCAAAGGTCACGAGAGATAGGGCGCTGGAGGTGCTGTATGAGGCGTATGGCGGCTCCAACGAGGCTGCGGCAGAGAAAGAGGACGTCGCAATGGGAGACTCTGACGATGCGCCGGCGGCCGAAGCAGACTGGGGGTCAGGCTACCCGTCAGATGCCCGTTGCTCGACCTGGCTGAAGCGCAACATTGACCCCGTGTTTGGCTGGGGCCCTGAATGTCGCTTTTCCTGGTCAACGACTAAAGATCTGCTGGAAGATAACAAGTCCATGGCGGTTAATGTGGATTGGCCGGTGGAGGAGGATGAGGAGACGCATCGGGTGACTGATTATTTCAGTGCTGATAGTGGGAAGGAGCAGAAGGCGGATGACGAGCTGGGCAATTGGTTCGGCAGAAAGGCTGGCGTGGAAGCATTCTGAGAAGCTGATGCTGCTGAAAATGGAGCAGTTAAGTCTTGGTTATGGAGAGCCACATTGTGGCAGGGCTTTCTCGGTGCGGCTGGCGTTCGGTGGACAGTTGGGCTTGAACGACTGCCCTGGTGAAATTGAACTAAGGGATAGGATAGGGGCGTTTGGGTGGACATATATGCGGAACTCTGGATATGCCTTGTTTCTAGCAAGTCTACGGCATCGAACAAGGTTCGAGGTTTGGTCAGAAATTAGGGTGTAATAACTGTATAAACAGACATAGATATTAGTAACCCAGCATTAACTAGATGGCTCTTCATCTAAGTTAAAACATTTACAATATCACATCCCTAATCTACCCAGCCGCCCACTACATACAAAGTCAGCGCCGGCCCCCCAGCCGCCCTCCCCCAACCCATTCATCATTACTTCGTACTTCTCATGCCCCTTCCCGTCCAAACCCAAAAACTTTACAAATCCCTCTCCTCCTCGCTATCCTCCCCCTTCCCCCTCGCCATCCGCGCCTTCCTCCTCCCCCGGCTATCCAACGACTGCAAGCTGATATTATCGCTATCCTCCTTCGCGGACGCCATGTTAAGCGCCTGCCTCCCCGCATCATTCGACTCCAAGAAGTCGCGGAGGCGCTCCTTGCCAATGTCCAGTGCCTGCTGCGCTGCCGCATTCGACATCTTGATGATGGGGCCCCAGAGGTTGAGCGTGTACGTCACGTAGGCGCCCACGCCGGCTAGGATCAGGAATATGAAGTAGATTGGGTTGCGGATGACTGCGGGCATGTTAGCTTACGGACTTGCTTGTAGCGGGGCGCTGCACTTACCAGCCACAATCTCGTTCCACCCAAGCGCAACCATCAAGGCCCAGAAGTACAGCGGGACCTGTGTCACGCCGCCAATCGCACTACGCTTTGCCTCGACGTAGACACCGTCGGCCATCTTCTTGAACCTCACAACCAGGTCTTGGCGCTTCGCCTCGCTGAGCACGGTCATCTCCTCCTCCAAACTCTTTCCCTCTTCCTCGTCCACGCCGCCTATGGGGGTTAAGTCCTCCTCGTCATCCGGCACAACCGCGTCAGGCGCATGCCCGATCCAGTCCGGTAGTGGTGGCGGCGCATAGCTCTCCGCAAGTCGGAACCGCGACAATAATGGGATGAGGGCCAGTGTAGATTCGCGGGCCTTGGTGTAGATGCCCTCGATGTCGTCTGTTGGTCTCCATATCCTCGGCACGCCAGCGTCGTCATAGCGGAACTTGTCCTCGAAGTTCTCTCGCAGTTTAAGCAGAATATTACCTTCCATCACCTCTTCGTCGATTCGTACTCTCAGCACAGCCCACGACTTCCTTCGCAGGCGCCACAAGCCGACCTCTTTCTCGGACTCGCTGGCATCGAAGCTCTGAGCGCGGTCGAGGAAACGAGTCTCGGCCTCTTTGACCGTAGACGTGAAAAGGAGCCATATCCTATCCCAGAGGTCTTTCTCGGTGGGCTTAGTACCCTCTTCGGGCGCGCCAGAGCCACCACGGCCCGAACCGAGCTTGTTGAATTCCAAGCCCACGGACTCCCCGAGGCGAGACTTAACCCAGCGCTCTATCCTAGTTGCCAGGCGGCGCATTTCCTCTCGGCGCAAGCGCGCGCTGACTTCGTCAAGCTCCTTTCCGAAAAGCTTGTACTGCTGCTTGAAGTTGGCCCATGGAACACCTGGCACGGCAAGGCTCTTCGCTTCTCCCTCAAAGGTCTCCAACGCCTTCGTCTTCTCCTTGTCCACAATCTCGGCGAACTCGTACGATGCGCCCTTCTTCTGTCCGAGCTTTACGGCACTGCCTACGGCGTCGCTGAACGACTTTACGCCGGCCTTGTGGACGGCAGAGAGTTGGCCATGGTACAGGGCCTTCAGGCGCGTATCGATTTTACCCTCGAGCTCCACCCGCTTGCGCGAGTAGACACCCTTGTGGTAACGGCTTGCCTCTGCCTCGAATGCCTTAACAGCAGCAGACCTAGCCTTGAGTCCGCTCGCTCCAAGTTCGGTAATGACGATCAGATTTCCAAGTCTGGTGCCTTCGGCCTGCTTCTCTTCCAGAGGAGCAATAGTCTCGTCGAACGCTACAAGAACCTCGCGGGCAATCTCGTCGCAACGGAACTGCGCCAGAAGCTCCTGCTGGGTAGGAAGATCGAGATCTTTGTTGTGCACGATCTGCTCCCATACGCCTGAAGCATATACTGAGAACCCATCTGCGGGGATGCGCCTGTGGTATTCGGGGAGGAAGACACCGCCTTCAAGTTCCTGGTCTGTGTGTGAATCATCTGGCTTTGAAACCCGGTGACCTGCTCTAAACCTTGTTCCCAGCTTAACCACCTCTTGCTCAAACTTCTCTGGTTGCAGGATCTTGTGGGGCAGCGCCGCGAATGCGAAGTCGAAGTAGTCTTCTATACGTGATTTTTCAAGTCCTGGGGGTTTCGAGAGAGACGACCAGATCTTGGTGAGATCCTGAATAAGAGTTTGTTGTAAATTCGAGAGCGGGGTGGTTCCGATATGGTCGCGAATGACGAAGAACAGGAGTGAGCGGGGATTGGCCCTAAACGGTCAGTTTCGGTGATTTAAAGGGGGTAGATTTCGACTTACTGCTTATCCTTCAAAAACAGTTGTAGGTTGACCTCAAAGACCGTCTTCAAGAGTCCCATATTCGCGCCCTGGTATAATCCAACCTGATGCTCCCAAATATTGATTATCAGGACTTCGCTGGTGGCCAGGGCGAATAATGCGCTCTTCCTCTCGAAGTCTTGGTCCTCTCCCCTTTCTCGGCCATCCGTACCCTCCACATCCATGACCAAGATATTCTCAGCCATTTTGAGCGCTCCTGCATTGTCTGATTCGCGCTTGTTCTGGGACATCCATATTCCCTTCGTAGTCTGCCGGCGCTCGCTCTCGGACATTACCCCAAAGGCGGTTCCAAATAGGTAGTTGAGGAGCGTCGACTTCCCCGTCGACTGGGACCCAAAGACGGAGATAAGATGGTAGTTGAAGCCAGCTTGCGCCGTGCCGGTCTGCTGGAGAAAAAGATTGAGGTTCGGGCTGCCATGAGGTCAGTGTCTGCAGGTCGCCAAGGTGCTTTGCGGCGCATACTTGTACTCCTTTTCATCGTCTATAACCTGTATCCCATGGTCATACTGCTCCTTGGTCGGCGCATCGCCGACCGCAGCAAAGTGGCCATTCATTGTCATAACCGAGGGTGCTGTGGCTCTTGAAGCAGCTGATGGGCGTCGTGGGGAGTTGATGACGCCGTTGCTCGGGGGCGACGTTGACATAGCTCGCAGGCGGGAAACCTTCTATTGTGCCGGCAATAGAGGGGGGAAGGAGCGTGAAGAGATAATTACTATTATGTATGCCGACTCAAACAAAATAGAGCAAATAGTGGTACAGCTGGGCCAGGTGACGTTGAGGAACTTTAGATATGGCGCGGTAGGTATGGGTGTGTGCGCAACACGTTGCTGTAAAGGTACGTACTCCGAGCTCGATCGTTGATTCAGATTCAGGAACCCCATCATGACAGATGACGCTACTCGGGTACTGCTGGAAGGTTTCCACAACAACGCTCTTCAGCATTTCGATCAGAAAATCCATATATAAATGTCGAAATCGAAATCGAAGGATATCAAGACGAAAATAGTTGCTCGCAAAAGTCACCAATATCAGTGCCATGACCTGTTGTTAACATCGGCAGTATATTACCAGTTCAAGCCACAGAGTGCCCAGAAAAGGGGGACGGGTCAGCAAGCATCTTCTCTGAGTTGCTCAGTTTGCATCTCCGATCCTTTTTCGATCCTCTTCAGGTTGAACTGCTCGTCGTTTGCTTGCGCGCCATTTTTTGGCAAGGGGGAAAGGGATGTTCAGCCTCTCTTCCTGAGGTACTGGGATCCATCGCGTACAGTGGTCACATCTCAGAATGAGGGTTGCCGCACCTCATTGACAATGAGGCACTTGGGTTGAAGTATGAATAATACTCTAGGGTATGCAGGGCGAAGAAGAGAGATGTGAAAGGTCATGTGAGTTGGGTCCGGAGGGTTGGGGAGAATCTGGGAGGCTGCTACTGGATACATCTGGCTATCACCAGCACCTGTGTCGTGTCGTGACCAAGCCACAGATGAGTGCAGGCAGCTGGGATATTCATTCTTGGGATTCCTTTTTCCACTGACCGCATTAAATCTATATGCAGGCAAGAAACATGCGCTTCAGAGCCTTATGCCACTCGGGTTACACTGTTGTGAACCACTTCCATGAGGACCGAACGACATAGAAATAGCAGAGCACAGCGCGGTCATGGTGTCAGCAATTATAAAGTTCAAGGTTGGCTCTGACACTTGATCGACAGAAACGTGCTCAGTATTGCTATACAGCTGTGCTTCACTTCCGGCCCGATGGACCGCACGAAATTCATATATACCTCAAGCCATTTCAGACGTCAGTATTGTAGCTGTCCTCAGGGGCAAAGATATCGACGATTTAACAAGGAGCTACCCTGTAGTAGAACGATCGAGAGTGGCTCAAGCACGATAGATGCCGTTTGAGAATGCCGTATCAAAGTCATGATTGTCGCGTCTTGGATAGCACTCGAGCAATCATACTGAAACTGCGTACAGTAGTAATCATCGTGGTGGGGGATTCCGATAGTCACGGTAGTTCAGTATCCCTCAACATCACATCTCAGATCGCCGTCTCGTGATAAATAGGCGCGAATCTTCCCCCATCCGCACCATGCACCACAACAGCCGAGGCGGCTTTGTTATTCCCGTTCAGGGTCGTGGGGGTTCGCGGGTAAATAATCCTCTGCTGGGGTGTGCCGCTCTGTAAATACCGATCACCATCTAGCGCCTGTAGGATCAAAGACGGGGAAGGAAGACGGCGTGGCTGTGGCGGCGTAGCTCTTGCCTCTACTTGGTGATTGCTGTGGAAGATCTGGAGAAAAGCAACACAGAAGTGCACGCACAGGCGGAGTAGATGCTGTTAGCACTCTGGGGAAAAGGAACCCCTCTTTTTTGCTCTTGAAGCAGTTTTTGGCACTCTGTACATTGTCGAGTGAGGGAACTCACCTTGCCTCCAATGATGAGACTCAGGTATTGCGACGGAGAGTATATCACCGACATGTAAGACCTCGCGTTTAAGACCCGGAGTTTGATCCTCACCTCAATATACTCTGGGCACTCCCTGGGCGCTTCCTGCATACCAGCCAAATCCACCGGAACCTGAACTTTGCGACGCAAGGCGCAGCTGTCTTGGCTTGGAATCCTCGGCGCTGGCGATGACGATGTAGGGTGATAAGGGAATTTCGATAGGCGCATGTGGGTTCTTAACTGGGACACTGAACGGGATAGACACCCCTGTCCACCTTGAAACCACGGCCACTTTATTCACAGTAACAGTTAGCATTTTAACAGGCTCGTTCCTTTTGCCGCAGTATGTACCCCCATTCCCACAACGCCAATAAATCCAATATACTTCAATCAACACTACAAAAACCCCGATTGTGGCTTCCCAACCCGAGATCTACGTACGATCGGTTGGTGCATGGGCATGTCCGTAATAAATGGCGGCCAACTCCATTGAGGGTGGTTAGGTGGGCTGGCGCTTCGGGAGACCCCTACAACCCTTAGGAATTGTCAACAGCTGTGCCAACTACCATAGCTGTCCCTTGCATATGGTCCTTTTATCACACTGTTTCGTAATGCCTTGTCGCGCCTGTAACGCGCCTTAATTCATGCAAGACCACCACAGCTCGGTCGCACTTGCCCTTTGCTCCTCATGCCTGTATCTTTAAGAATTTTAACCTCTCACAACCCATGAGCATCGCATATGGAGCCTCCTCCAATCTACCTCCCCATAGCCTTGCCGATCTCCAATTCACCCACTTTCACCCACTTCATCCACTCTTTTCATGCTGCAAGTATATATAATAGTGTCATGCGTTGTCCCCCGTTCGTTCCTAATCCCTGTTAAGGCTGTTAGTAGTCTTCAATTCGAATTCCTGAGCCGTTTGCATTCCTTGGTCTCTCTTTCGTTATAAACCTTCATTCCGCAACTTTGCGAACACACTCCTTTGGTTTAGCCATTCCTTACTACACATCTGTCTGTATTTGGAAGCAGACAAGATGCACACATTCATTAAGTTGATTTCGGCAGTTTTGCTTGTACTGTCGCTCACAGCATGGGGCGTTGACGCATCTCCAAGACGCCACAAGGGCAAGTTCACCAAGCACTACCGCACCGGACCGAGTGTGCTCGGCGGCTCGACCTTCAAGGTCAACCAGCACCACAACCCAAACTACAAGCGCACCGCAAACTCCGGCCCTGTTGAGCTCGCAAAGACATACAAGAAGTTCAACGTTCTTTTCCCAGATCAACTCTCCAACGCCATTGCTGGCATTGTTGGCCGCCTTCAGGGCACAGATGGCGTCCCAGCTAAAGTCGATCCGTCGAACGTCAACTTCGGTTAGTACTCACTTTTATATCATATTTGGACTACAAAACTTACACTTCTTGCAGGCACTGTTGAGACGATCCCAGAAGCTTTCGACCGTGAATATTTGGTATGAATGCCTCTCCTCGTTGTAAATACTTTTACTTACAATCGATGTAGTCCCCAGTTCAAATAGGCACTCCAGCACAAACAGTCAACCTCAACTTCGATACCGGCTCTGCAGACCTCTGGGTCAACACCAACGAGACGCCCGAGAACCAGCAAAATGGCCAGAAGGAGTACAACCCTACTCTCAGTTCTACTGCGTCCAGGATGGACGGCGCAACCTGGGACATCACTTATGGCGACGGAAGCGCATCGTCTGGCATTGTCTACCTGGATACTGTTACCATTGGCGGTGTAACCGTACAGAAGCAGGCTGTTGAGTCTGCTCAAAAGGTCTCTTCCTCCTTCCAAAGTGATGCTGCTTCTTCCGGTCTTCTTGGACTTGGCTTTGGCTCTATCAACACGGTGCAGCCACAGCAGCAGAAGACGTTCTTTGAGAACGCCATGAATGACCTCGCAAGCCCTCTGTTCACCGTCAACCTGATGAAGCAGGCTGCTGGCTCTTACGACTTTGGATACATTAACGAGTCGGAGCACACTGGAGAGATCAAGTACACGCCAGTTGATAACACGCGCGGCTTCTGGGGCTTCAACCCCACCGGATTCCAAGTTGGCAACTCGAGCTTCAACTCCACCAACTGGTTCGCGATCGCCGATACCGGAACCAGCTTGCTCCTCCTTCCAAGTGACATTGTCGACAACTACTGGTCTAATGTACAAGGTGCTTTCTTCGATGCTCTCCAGGGAGGATATACGTTCCCCTGCAAGAACCCCCTGCCAAGCTTCAGCTTTGGCATTGAGGAGTACCGTGGAGTCGTCCCTGGCCACTTCATGAACTACGCCTCGATCTCGAACCTCACTTGCTTTGGCGGGATTCAAAGCAGTGACGCTCTTGGATTCAGCATCTTTGGAGATGTGGTACTGAAGGCTCAATTTGTTGTTTTCGACGGCGGAGACAACACATTGGGATGGGCTAATAAGGACCTATCAAGCTCTGTATAAAGAGTGTCAGTTAGATGTGGTAGAAACTATAGACTCGAACCGGGGCGTTTTACATAGGGGGCTGGTTGACTAGACGTCAATTTTGTGGAAGAGAAGACTTGGATGGCCTTCAGGAATTTCCCAAGCTCGGATTGGAGAAGTGGTGGTTGCGAGGTGACGGCGGAGGGAATCTTCCAATAATTCACTATTGAGGCCCCTGTATAGATCCACGATCAAGTGCAGTACATAATATTTAACTTCTCCCTATTGGAATTGGCCCCATGCATAAGTGAACTGGCCCATTGATCTCAAGCAAAAGCTAGACGGTGAGAAAGGTGAGCACGGCTAAGGTACGGAAATGGTATCGAGGGCCACTCTCCCGTTTTCACATTTCAGGTCCTGTGTGTACATGTACAACCTGGCTCTTTTTTCATATCTGCTACAATGCCTAGATTGTTACTGTTTTGGGTATCCACTTCTCTCTCAATGTCTCACAACGCTCGTGGCCACTACCGAAGCTGTTTTGTCGTCCATTCCTCAACGTCATCCACAAATCTCTCATTCTCAAAGACTTCCTTCGCAAGCTCGAGAGCACGTGTTGGATCCGCGCCCCGATCTAACAGAAACCAAGTCAGCTCGCGAGTATCTCTGTATAACCCAAAATCCATCTCTGTTTCATAAGCCCGTGGGACATAACAAATCGGTGTTCCCCAGCGACCCTGCAGGTTGGCACCCACTGGTTGATCGAGAGCGTTGACATTGATCCCGACGACGTCCACGAGGTGGCGCACCATAGCCATACGCTCCTCGTATTTCCTTGCACGGTCTAATCTATATTCTTTTACTCTTTCATCTTCTCCAGCGTCGGATTCTCCGCGGCCGGGTTGATAATCAGTGGTGAGTTGGACAGCACGGTGCAGCGAACGCCAACCCAGCGGGGCCCCTTTGGAGCGCAGGAGCTCAAACGTCGCTACAGTCGCCGAAGCTGCAGCCTTTTCGAGTATCTGCTGGCAAGAGCGATGGGATGTAGTGACTTTTGGATGCACGCTCGCGCCATGCTCTAGACACCAGGCGACCATGTCGATATCCTTGACAACATGCCACAGAAAAGGCTCGGCTTTCGGGCCTGTTGTGGATTCATCTCGCGCGTTAATGTCCCAGCCGTTTGCGAGCAGGGTAGCAACAATTTCTTTTGACGGTATTCCCTCCCGTGCTACGTCCGCCGGGTTCAAGGACTCGACACTTAGGCTATGGTGTTTGATGAGATGCGTCAGGACTTTCGTTGAATTCTTTCTTATAGCGATTCCGCTGTACAGTTTTAGAATCTCCTGCTCGCTAAGATAGTTTTTCTGAAGGGCCCCTTGAATGGCCTCGTCGATGAGCGTTACGTCGTCCTTCTCGCATGCTGTGCAGGCGAGCGCCCACATCGGGCGGTTGGCAATCTCATCCAGTCCTATTGCTATTAGTCCGCTAGTATGTTGTTGTCGATAGACGATACGTGCCTCCGAAGCTGAAGTGAGTCAATTCTTCCATCTTTATAAAAATTGTATGTTTTCCCATCTTCACACTTCAAGCCACGTAGCCGAATAATCTCGACGGCTTTTCTCCACTGTGCCTCTTGGCACAATTGAACTATCATCAAGAAGATCCAAGCATATTTATAGTAAAGCAGACCTTCTCTAGATGGTGAGATTATGTATGATTGTCACTTCACAAGCTTTAATCATTTGAAGTTAAGTTCCTCGTTGTACAGCGGCTACAAGTGGACCCATTACTACATTTTGATAGAGACTTTTCGAACTACGCTTCGTCACGATATGGCCGTATTATCAGATCCCCAACGTTCATGGTTTGCTCAGGGTCTGGTTGCGACCCGTCCGTTGTTTAAAGCTTTGATAATCCATTTGTTTAAATGTTAGGGATTAAACCTGAACTGTCTCAGTCCGCTCAGTCCCTTCATAGACGCTTCAAGTAGTTGAGTCATATCTAGGCTAATGAGTTTGGGCTCCGACATAGAAAACTCCACCCTCTCATCACCGCTTTCTATAACCCGAACTGTTGACTTTTGTGTCTCCGCATAGTTACAATGGTGCTCGAACGTACGGCCGCCATATTGTCCACATCCTACACCCGTCTTTCCCCAGATAGTTACGCAAGGTTTGTCATCAAGCGTCTTATAGTTACTACCATCTGGGTAAATTCGCATGCTATCGGTGAAGTCACCGGTTTTCCTATTCCAAAGTAGCTCAACAGAGCTGTTTTCCACTTGATGCCAATATCTAATAGCATCATAAAGAAACCCCATCCGCAAGCCGCCAGGGCGAGGGATAATAGTTCGAAATTCCAAAGTCCCGCCAAAACGTTGGTTGACTTGCTGAACAATCTCTAGAGCTTCGACTGGCGGTTGGCAAACAAGAAGTTGTCGCCATTGCCAGCTGTGGTGCTTGTCTTCATATTCTGCTGGATTTGTTGGCCAAGTTAAGAACTTATTTATCAATAAATCTGAATATGTTTCGGTATACAGAGCCGATTCTTTAGGCCTAGGACGCACAAATAATGAAGCTTGGATCTCCACGTTTTCGAAGACGCCTGCCCATGTTTTATTGACCAGTTTGGCTTTGAGCAAGGAGGAGTGGGGAAGCTGAGACAAAATGATAACAAGGACATCCGGAGTGGAGAGAACCTTCATTTGAGCTTCAGAAGCTATTGCTGCATTTGAAGCCGTTGCTGTATCAGGAATTATAGGTTCTTCGGAGACAACATGCTGTTGCAATGGGAGGTTTCCGTAAGTAAAGTGATAACACACTGGCTGCCAAATTCCATGGAGCAGTACCCGAGGGGCAGGGCCACCCGTTAACTCGCGGGCAGTTTGGCCTGTTCCTGCCATTGTACGTTTTATCACGTCGTGATGAAGCGTCGTCTGATGATCACGGTATGGCCGCCTTGACAGCCAACAAGGCTACAAGGTCCGTGCTCTTCCCCGTGCCGCCACCTCAAAGTCGGGCAGATTGAAGGTTGATTGGCCCGGCGGACCTTTTGGGTTCCTCCGGACTCCGGTCCACCCGAGCTATATTAAGCACTTCAGACCCATGGCCAAATAACCTTAAAGATTCAAATCGCAGTATCAGAACTAGCAATAAAATATATATGTCGGAAGATAAGAGGAATCGTGAGTATGACGTTGTGGTTGTCGGTGCAACAGGCTATACCGGCGCAATTACCGCAACGCACATCGCCGAGCACCTACCAACGAATCTGAAATGGGCTATCGCTGGTCGATCCGGCGTGAAGCTCGACGCACTGGCCGCAGAGCTAAAGAAGCTGTCTCCTGACAGATTGCAGCCAGGTATGATTCAACTAGATAATGCTGTAGTATTATAACTTATTATTGCATAGCAATCGAGATTGTCGATGTTGAAGACAAGTCCAACCTGAGAGCCCTTGTCAAAAAGGCAAGGGTGTGTATTAGCGTGGTTTCGTATCATCATGTTGGGGCAGAGGTTATAGAGGCATGCATTGAGAGCCGGACAGATTATATTGATACGTAAGTGGGACAGAGAACTATTTGTGTTTTAATCATCCTGATCTTGACTAACCATGTACCGAACTATAGTGCCGGCACTGTACTTCATCTAAAGAATTGGATTGACAAGTATCATAAAGCAGCCGAGTCAGCAGGCGTTGTTGTAAGTTGCTATTCTACTTAACTTCTCCTTTATACAACGCTAATCACAGAAACAGCTCATTCATTCCTGTGGCAATTTCAGCGGCCCGCAGGACCTTCTTACATGGGCGTCTGTTCGGGAAATAGAAAAAAAGTTCTCTTTAAAGACGAAAGAACTAGTTTTGTCTGTAGTGAACATTGCATCGGACCCAAGCGGCGGGACCATCGAGTCGATGATGGAACGAGTAGACTTTGGACCCGAGGTCCTGGCAAATGCCCAACAGCCGTGGTATCTGTCCCCAATCACGGGCCAGCAAAGGTCGAACTCGACGAATTTCTTCGGCATGCGTCACGACTCGTTCCTCGGCGGGCTGTCGGCGAGCGCTCTGAACGCTGTGCAGAACAGAGCTGTCATCCACAGGACGTGGGGTCTGTTAGGTGGCGGCAAGGATTACGGACCAAATTTCCAATATAACGAGTACAAAAAGGCGTCCTCGACACTAGCTGGGGTGTTCCAGATACTGAATACCAAAGTGATAGGGCTACTACTGACCATTGCTCCCCTGAAGGCTATTGCAAAGATGTTCATGCCAGTTCCAGGCCAAGGCCCTGATCTGGAGAAAGAGAGAAACTACCGGGTCGAGATGGAAGCAGTCGCGATCGCAGACGTAGATGATGACAAGGTGGCCCCGAAGGTATATTCCCGCTTTGTTTATCCAGGGGGTCCATACCATACAACAGGTGCTTTTCTTGCCCAAGGGGCTGCTTCGTTGGTTTATTCTAGGAAGTTAGAGGGTGGCGCTGTTGGTGGCTTACTTACTCCTGCTTTTCTAGGAGCGGATCTTATAGAAAGGATTGTGGGGGCTGGAGCGGAGCTTAGTACAAAGGTGGTGTAATTTTGAGGCATGTTATATATATATAAATGTAATTTAAGTAATATATAATCATCATTGTTCCAGCAATGGAATATTACACACTGATCGAAAATTTGGGCCCTCAATCACCCTGTTCAACCCTCGGCTCCCCGCATTATCGCCCTCAAGGCGGCATGGGGCTCAGATTCCACGCCATGTCTATTGGCGCGATTAAGAGTATTACGCCACTGAATTTCAAACTTTTGTATAGCAGAACTTACAAAATGCCCAAGTCTCTTGAGTATGTGACTGTTCTTCACGCACGGTGGAATGTATTTGTAGTTTCTCACATTGGTCATCACGTGATGACGCGTCGAAGCCGCCCTTCCCTCGCGTCACACTCCTGTCACTCACACGCCTTCAACAAACCCAAGGAACATCTTCCTATCCACCCTCCAACACAAAATTACCCACCAAAGCCCCGATATCCCAATCAAACACCATGCCGCCCGACCGCTCGGCCTCAAAAACTAAACCCTTCAAGCCCCAACGCCCCTCCACCGGCAGCACATCCTCACGCGCCAAACCCACCCCCGCCCCCTCATCCTCCCGCACGACAACTACCACCGAAACCCCCTCCTCACGCCCCAACCCCGACGAGGAGGAGGATGTCGCCATTCTCGAAACACCCACTGAGACCATCCCTCCCGCGCTCCTGACGACACTGTTGACGGAGTTCTTTGCCGACGAGCGGACGCGGATAAGTAGGGGCGCGGATAAGGCGGTGGGGAAGTACATGGAGACTTTTGTGAGGGAGGCGATTGCGAGGGCGGCGTATGAACGGGGTGGTGGGGAAGGGAGGGGGGATGGGTTTTTGGAGGTATGTCTTCTTATTTGGTGGGGATGGGGACAATGGCTAACGTGTGGTTTGGCAGGTTGAGGATTTAGAGAAGTTAGCGCCGCAGCTGGTGCTTGATTTTTGAACGAAACGGGATTCATGAGTGTTATGAAGGAATGTTTGCCCAGAAGAGGGCTCGAGGGGGGTTGGTTGACAGGAGCACCTCTGGCGGCACACTGCTTTGGTCCTGAGGTCTTCGACATTGGCCAAGTTCTGCAACGAACGACTAATGCGGATCCCATCTTGGACTTTAAAGTTGATGGGATCGAGCGCTGTGGAAAGGGCCATCTTATGGAGACACAATCGACATAAAGACACTGGATTCGACAGCAGAAACAAGCTACAGTGCGAGGAATACGGGAATGGCCTACCGAATCCGGTTACGATCATCGTGCTAAATACCCCATATCCTACTGAGGATATTATGAGGCAGAATATTATACCCATGTATGACCTAGCAAGGTGGACTACACAGAAGGTCTAGCTTTTGAAGACCATAAGTCAAATCACGTGATCGTTGGTTTTGAGCTTCAAAATATGCACTTGTTTCGTTCCGTCACTTTCGGCTATGCAGAAACGATAAGGTTATCCAATCTCAATTGAGATTCGAATTAAAAACTACCCTTCTTGTCAATTACAAATGGTGCGTGCGTTGGTTCCCTTGGCTGGTGACTTCGTCTGATGCCGGCTAGGCCTGAGCGGCTCGGTGAAACTCGCTTAACCTCAGAGCAGCATTCCGCGACCACGACAAAACCCTTGTGTGCTTCAGATTTGACCCCCAGCAACTTCTGGGCGGCACTTCACGATCCGGCGGCCTGTGCTGTCCACGAAGATATGGGGGACTCGTACGTTACTTACGAATGAATTTGAAGCATACGCACTCTGGTATATGCGAATATATATTGTGATAATTGTTTGATACTTCAAAGCATTTATCTCCATGAACGACGACGTTGGCGCCAACGTATGTCGGTGACGATGGAGGCTCAAGTGACACAACTCGTAGACAGAAATAACCTGGCCGCCATGGCC
The DNA here is from genome assembly GCA_000750815.1 of Pseudogymnoascus sp. VKM F-4516 (FW-969). Classification (NCBI taxonomy): domain Eukaryota; kingdom Fungi; phylum Ascomycota; class Leotiomycetes; order Thelebolales; family Thelebolaceae; genus Pseudogymnoascus; species Pseudogymnoascus sp. VKM F-4516 (FW-969). The sequence continues at coordinate 92,134 of JPJZ01000660.1, forward strand.
GAGGCCATTGGCGCACGGTGCTACCTTCCCGTCCGCCAATGCACCCCCTTCCAACCCCTTCAACGAGGTTGATGGGACGTCAGTACCATCTCGGGCACTTGGCTTCCATATCCGATGGCCTTCACGAAACAGTTTCAATACCATACTAGGTCCCAAGCCACGCCAGCTTTTTCTCTTCTCCCGTCCCACCACTGTTACCCCCCTGAGGCCCTCAAACGCAGGGCCAGACGTCCCAGGCATCCAAGCCAATTTCCTGTCTTTCCGTATTTATGCTTTGCTCTTCCCTCTTGTTTCCAAACTTCCCTTTCTTCCTTATCCCGCATCTTTCTGCTGTTGTTCTCTTCGCTTTCTATTGTCCATTTTCATCTTTCATTCTTCACTTCTACTTGTTAATAGTCCTGCCGGTCAGTTCAAACATAAAGCGCTAGTCGCCTTCAGAAAATCCACATTCGTTCAATTCAATACTCTTCATCTCCTCAAGCCCGATCAATTCTCACTCAACCAACTTCACGATGCAATTCTCAAAGATCACCCTCGCCGCCGCGGCACTCTTCTCCTCAGTCACCTTCGCCCAGGACCAGGGACAGGTCAAGGTCCATGTGGTCTGGGTCTCCGGCAAGACCAACACTCTCACCTTCTCCCCGAACAACCTCAAGGCTGAGGTCGGCGACATGGTCCAGTTCCAATTTGGCGTTGGAAACCACACCGTTACCCAGTCCACCTTCGACGCGCCATGTGTGCCTATGGGCGCTGGCACAAACGTCACTGCCATCAACACCGGATTTATGCCTGTGGCAGCTGATGCAACGACTGCTCCGCTATACACCATTCCCATCGTCGACAAGACTCCCATCTGGCTGTACTGCGCGCAGGGCAAGCATTGCCAGAACGGAATGGTGATGGTCATCAACGAGAAGTAAGTCCTCGATGCCATAATTTGCATAAAATACGATCTAACCACCCTACAGCACCGCCAAGAACGCATCCCGCTCCCTCGATGCCTATATCGCTGGCTCTGCAGCTGCACCAGTCACCGTGGCACCCAGTGGAAACACAGGCGGCCAGACAAACGTCGGCACTGGATCGGATACCAGCTCTGGCAGTGGCTCTAGTTCCGGCTCTGGCACTGACACCACCGGCAGCACTGGCACCGACTCCAGCACTGGATCTGCCGGCACCGGTTCTGGAACCGGCGCCAGCTCCGGATCGACTGGCGGTGGCTCGGGCGTCAGCAACTCTACCATCATTCCAGGTGGCGGTGCCGGAACCCTCCACGCACCATACCTGGCTGGTATCCTCGCTCTCGGTGCTGCCATGTTACTGTAGAGTAATGGGTCTGTGGTGGGAATCAGGTGTGGCAATCAACTGTATGACAATTAGAGGGGGGAAAGGGGAAAGGCCCCGGGAAGTGGCGTGCAATAATTTTGAGTCTTTTCTACACTCGTATACCGCGGCTATCGCGATGGAGTTTGAGTTTTTTAAGTTTGAAGAATTGAATGTGGACATTCTATATTTTTATTTTGAGAGTTTTTAAAGTATAATATCACTTGTGAATCCTCTAAAAATTACTTTACAACCAACAAAGCCAGACGTTTACGAGAATGTTCCGCAACACGGTATTACAATTATAATGTATACGTACCTACAAATAACAATCATCTCAAACCACATATTCAAGTTTGGTAAATTCAATGTCGGCTGTACAGTTTTGGTTAATTTATGCTCAACAGGCAAAAAGAACACATCACGTGACACAACTGAGGGTTGCGCCGAAAAGAGATTAGCTGTGCTTACACGATCCATGTGAGGTATGATTTGCGCTGAGATACAGCATCAATTCCACATCTTGTCTGCTCTATTTTCCAATCGCCGATTGCACAGGGGAGAAGTGCCATACAATTACACAACAACTTGACTGCAGAGAGCCAAAGACATTTGTCACGTGTAGTCGACGTCACACGTGGGCTTGTTGACAATCATCCTCTCCACACCATCCATTGTTAGAACACATCATCCGCCGTGATGGAGAACTCAATGGGAAACGGGCACGGCGCCCCGGGCATTGTGAGAGATCCGACGATGATGAGGGGACCAGGCATTCCTCATGTTTTGCCTCACGAGAAGGTGTTTCCAATTCAGATTGGGAGCAAGCTGTTTAGATTGAGCGGAGCGAGTATCAGTTCTGATGGTATGTAGTTTATTATTTCTGTTTGTCTTATTAAGTTCTGGCTTTTTTATTTGATGGGAAATGGATGAGAACATGAGACATACGTCTGGACGCGCCAAACTCTCCGAATGGCCGACCGCTCCATTTAGGCATTGACACATTGGATTTTTATCAGCCCCTTTCTTTGAAATGCAGCTATTCTATACGCAAGCCATACTCTGTTGCCCTTCCGAACATATTTTATTTACCCAAGTTCGACGGCGTTTAGAACTCCAATTGACAAACCTAGAGCACCCTCATATTTCTCGGAGTATTTTAAGTGCCAGCTAGCCACGGCTGCGGAACGTAAAGAAAATGGCGAAGCAGACCACGGCATCAAGACCCTCTACATCGATCGAGACCCCACGATATTCTCTGACATATCACGGCATCTACAGGGCTACCACATCCAGCCCCGAGATGGATCCCACTTCGTCAAGTTATTCGCCGACGCCCAATTTTACCAATGTAAGCACATACGCCACCCCATCCTCGACATCTATTAACCCCAACCCAGTACCAAGGCTAGTAAGCCAGCTCTTCGAAGACAACATCTACATCTCCATCGGCGGGCGCGAATTCCGCGTCCAAAAAGACCTCTTCACCGCCCCCGGCGACACACCCAACTACTTCACCCTCGGTTTCGCCGTCATGTTCTCCTCCACCGACGCCGTCTTCCCCGGCCTCGACCGCGCGGGCCTCCTCCGCCCCCCTTCCATCGTGCCCCCCGCCGTCCCCAGCCGCTCCGGCGAAGTCTTCGCGGAGCTAATCCACATGCTCAAAGGCTATCCGCTGCATATCCGCAACGAAGCACACCGCGCGGAGCTGTTGAGAGACTGCAGATACTTCCTCTTCAAGGGATTGGAGCAGAAACTCATTCCCCATGCTATCTCGCATAACCTCCAGCGCGGGAAAGATGAAATCACTATTCGTCTAGAAGATATCCGCCAGCCGGGATTGAGCATCACCTTCGATGCCCCCTTCCAAACTGCACCCCCCACAGGGCCGCTCGCACGCCACGTCCAGTACTCCGATCCGAGTGTATCGGGATGGGTTCACTACATGCGCCCCTTCGTTGACACCACTCCCTACGAGCTCATCATCGAGATCAGCGGGGAGTGCACACGTCTCGACGTCGACGCTATGCGCGCGGAATTCTCGGGCGATGCGAAGAAGAGGATGAATCGCCTCGTCGAGGTCCTAGCTAATAAAATCAACGTGCCGAATGCGCGACCGCTGGGGTTGCTGATGGGAAGTGGTGCGGGGGGGAGTCAGCCGGATAGTCCTGCTAGTGGGACGTTGGGGGAGGGGAGCGTGAAGGTTGCGTTGGAGGGGAGTAGCTCTGTTATTTTGGATGGGAGGGTGTGGAAGGAGGAGGGGGAGGAGGAT